>JABUQX010037607.1:25000-50000 GCA_015478945.1 Trachelipus rathkii | reverse complement strand
CCCGCGTTGGAGATTCATAGAAATGCCTGATCGTGTCTTGAAGTGAATACAATAGGAGAAGTAATTTCTCACTTTTCTTCAAGGTACCCTTATAAATTTTTCTTACTTTTCTATTTTTTTTGTTACTAAACATAATTTATAACTTAAAATTTAAATCACACTCTTAGTTAAAAACAACTGAATTAAATAATTCTTTAATTTTGTGCACAACTTGGAGAACAGGCTCTAAATACGATAAGGCCGATACGATAACGTAATATCCGGTGCAACTTTTATGCCTTACTGCCTTGTTCTCCGTTACATAAGTAACATAAAATTAAAGTGGCGCCCGAACAGGGACTTTGTTTCCGTTCGGTGCTGTCACAGTTGTGACTAGATTATCTGTCACCAGAATCTTCACAGAAAACACTAAGATATTATACACTTTATTACACTAGAATAGTCTGGTTCAAGTATCCATAGACACTTGTGTGAATCGTATGATAGTAGAGTGGTTGAAAAAGCGGAAATTTAAAGAAATGGCTGACAATCGCTCTTACGAGGAGTCTCAGCAAAAGGCCTTAGCGGACCTTTTGACGAGAGAAGAAGTAGAAATAGCTACAGATGATAATGAATTAAAGGGCTCTGACCTAAATCATAAATTAAAAAATTCGGCTGATAAGCCTACATTTGACCATAAACAGACTAAACAGAAAAGTACCAGTATACAACACTTAAATCTTTCCGATACAGAGACAGTAAATAACATAATTAAACAGTTTCAACAGGATAAAGATGCACTTGTGAATACATTAGCTAAAAACAATATACATTTAGATGAACACCGACAGCATGCTACACCTCACATAAGTCTCGATCAATACCTAGAAGACAATAAATCTCTATTAGATGATGATTCATCACAAGAAGACCAAGAATACTCAGATATTGAACACTCAGAACAGAAAACAGAAAAACAGAGGGAAGAATATTCCCAAAGTACACATCCAGTACCTAAAAACAGATCACCCAGACAAGTTCAAACACAAAAACATGAAAGAAAAGAAAATAACTTAATTGACCTTGACACTGAAATTAAAAACTCTCTACTTAAACCACCTTCACAAAACCATTATAATGATAATTATACACAGCCTCAAAGTAGATATCATAAACATGCGCAGACACCGCCACGGACACAGTCACAGACACAGAAATTTCAAGGGTTTGAACCAGAGGATTCATATGAATATATGGGTCCTGGGTTGAAAAAACGCTTAGATTCAATGGAAGAAGCCATATTACTCTTGACACAATTAGTCAAGAACTCACAAAAACTAAAAGTTGTTGATCCGGGAAAGTATAAATACGAGACGGATCAAAACTTCCTCGTTTACCTGAAGGATTTTGAAGCCTATTGCAGTCTTCATTATCCTAAAGCGCCTCACCAATGGTTACGTCTTTTAGGTCGTCAATTGGAGGGCAGCTTTGCTCAATTTTACCAGATCCTTACTAAGGACGACCGAGATTACTTTTCTGTTAGAGATACACTAGTGAGTTGGTATCAAACAGAAGAAAAGCGGAAAAACGAGTATAAGCTTAAAGCTTATTACTCTGCACACAGAGAGAGCGGTGAGAGTATCAGAATGTATGCTCTGAGGTTGGAAAGGCTAGCCAGACGAGCATATCGTGGCTTAGACATGAGGGAGCATGATTCCTTACGGACTGCTTTCCTCTGTAGTCTTCCACCTTACATAGAGAAGAGTGTGCGTGAATACATCAAGATGAAAGACAATGATAGTGATGTGCGTACACCTTGGGAAAAGATTGTGGGATTCGCCGACTCTCTCGAATCAGACAACACCGAATTCCCTAATTCAATAGAACAGTCTTCATCAGAAAACACGAATAAACCAACTCACTCACACAAATCACATTCCAAGACAGTTAATTTAAATGAGACACTAGAATCAGTAATTGAAATAAATACAGTTGCTCCTAGTTGGACAGAGGTTTTTCAGAATAAAACACAGAACAGAACAAATAAAACACAACCTCGTCAATCACAAAACACTAATCGTAATCCTCCAAATAAAACAAACGGTTCCCGATTCTTTAGGGATAACAGTAACAGTCAACAACAAAATCGTCCACCACTACAGCACTACACTAACCCTAGGGCAAACACAGATAGGAAACAGATGGTGTGCGAGTATTGTGAGTATCGGGGACATCAGATGAGTGAATGTTACAAGTATCTGGGGATATGTGCGTACTGCAAGAAAAAGGGGCATATAAGGAGTGAATGTCGTTCTATTAAATCCCCTCATTCATCACCCACTCTGGAAAGGAAGATTATTTGTCCTTTCTGTGAGGGACCACACCCGGGTATTAGATGCACACACAGAACACCTCCCCGAAATAACACATCCGCTCCCGACACTAGTAAACACAGATCCCCTAATGACCAAGCTCAAGGAGCTATAAAAAAGGTGTATACTAGGAGTTCGCCTCAGAAGCCTAAACCAGATTCCTATGCTTCCAACGCTGCTGCGACAACAGAAAAAGCGCTTCCCCATTCCGAATCTTTAAACTATTAGCCTCCACAGGAATGAGTCAGCCTGTGGAGACAAAAGACGAAGAGCCGGACTCAGTAAAACCGTCTTTCGGTACAAACAGGAGGTCTGAGGATCCCTCGACATCTGTACCCCCTCGCCATGATTCTTCTTTTGAGGATGACATGGTCGTCCCCATACATCTTTGCCAGGCTGATATTGAGCCTCTAATTGTCCGTGTCTCTCTGGATGACTTACTTGCTCCCAATGTTAATTGTTTAGTTGACAGTGGGGCTGGGGTTAATTTAATCAGTGCCGATATTATTACTTTGTTGGGGGACACCAAAGTCATTCTCCCATCTGATAAAGTAGGGGTCAAAGCCATTAGTGGTTTCGGGAATACAAAAAGAATCCCCATTACACATTACGTCGATTTGGCTCTTAAGTTTGAAAAAGGTTTTATCACACAACCCTCAGCATTCTTCATCGTACCCACACATTACATGGTAGATCATCCTTTAATCCTGGGTACCCCGGCCTTGAGGGATTGTCATTTGTTGCCTGATATGACGGAACACCAGTTGCTATTCTTCCATGACACTGAATTTCTGGTTATTGCCGAAGGCCTTAAACTTCCCCGTGGATCAATTCCTCCAATATACAACATTGCAGTACATAAAATAACAGATTCTCATACAAACATAAATGAGTTAGATATAGCTCATGACCAAGTAAATGACCCAACTTTGGGAAAAATGTTAAAAAGTTTTAGAAAAGATGGGCACAATTTACCATTGCCCCAATTAACCAAACCTTATAGAATGTATCGGTCACAAATAGTTTTAGAAAATGACATTCTATATTATAAAACCACTTCAGGAGATTTACTTTACATCATATCCATGGACTTGCTAATACATATGACACTTGAATTACATGTCTCCTGTGCACACATTGGACGTAACAAAATGCTCCAATTAATTTATAAACATTTCTGGAACCCAAGGGTTAATCAAGTAATCTCTGATATTGTTCGTTGCTGTCCAGTATGCCAGACCCAAAAGAATTTTTCAACAAACATTACTCCTCCAATGTTGAGGATTCTAGCAAATTCACCTTTTGATCTCTGTGCCATGGATCTTTTACAGTTCCCCAAGACATTTAAAGGAAATAAATATTGTTTAGTTTTAATTGACCACTTTTCGAAGTGGGTGGCTGTAGTTCCTATTCCTGACAAGGCAAGTTTAACAGTGTCCCGTAAATTAGAACATCAGATACTTCCGTTTCTGCCTAAGGTTCCTAATCGGATCTTGACAGACAATGGTACGGAATTCACTTCACAAATTTTCCAACAAGTAATGTTTAAACACAACATAAAACATATAAAAATCTCTCCTCTTCATCCATCTAGTAATGGGATTTGCGAGCGGTTTAATCGCAGTCTTATCCAGATTTTAAAATGCCTTGTATTAGAACAACCTGCCAACTGGGACGAAGAATTAGCTTCTTCGGTCCTCATTTACAATAATACATCTCACAGTGCTTTATCAAAATCACCTTCTGACTTCTTGCTACAAGAAGCCCACTCTCCAGTCCACACCTTTCCACAATATTGGAAAGAGGGAAGTACAAATTTTAAACCTTTCAAAAAGGGACAACGGGTAGCCCGGAAAGTTGTTCGAACTGGCCCTAGTGCCGCTATGAAATTTCATAGTAAATGGGAAGGCCCATTCGAAGTCATTGATGTTAATCCTAATCGAGTGACGTATGTGATTCGACGACTTGATAATCCTTCCGGTAGATTATATAAAATCCATTTTTCTCATTTGAGGGGTTGGGTGGATGTCCCCAACTACCTGAAAAAGTATTTGTCCCAGCACCAAGAAATTAGAGACCTCTTCTTTTCTGAAGATGTCCTTCCGGAAGATGATGAAATTTGCTCTGGTTCAGATAATGAAAGTCGTTTGGGTGAAATCAGTAATGGGAGTGAGATATCTTCTGATTCCTCTTCTGACACTGACATGTTTAATTCTAGTTTAGATTCAGACACAGAAGATGCTGACTTTGAAGGTTTTCTCCCACTTAATCCCATGTCAGTTGCAGATTTCATCCAGTTACCAGATATATCGCATACCGTCACCCAAACCCAAAGAATACCAGATGATATACATAGTCCCCCAGAGAAAAGAATTCCTATTTTATCACCAACTGTTCTTCCTACTCCCCGTCCTAAAGTAACATTTGTATTGCCTCCTTCTGAACGTATTTATTCTCCTTCATACTCTTCTTCTGAAAATTTAGGTTCCCAAAGTTCATCACTGGAATCGCTTCCCATACATACACCTATACTAGACACTAACATTAGTGACCCTACTGGGCATATTCTTGATCACAGTACAGAACCACCCACACCTACATTAGATTATTATGACTACTATGGTCAGGATTATCCTTCCAAATTCTTATTTCCTTCTCTTCCTCAGGATTCTGATTCTGATTTGATAGCAATGGAGGGGAGATTGGGTTGTTCAACGCCCACTAGAGAACAGTCTCATTCCCCAGAAATGCCGGTTGTGGATGAGGAAAATGACTCACTTCATCAGTCCTTCTTTAAAGATAAACCTTATTTTTCTTGTTCTAGCTCTCCCACAAGGACTGATACTAATACAGATAAAACAACAGAGGGTGTGGTGCTCCCGGTAAGTTTAAATTCCTTTAGTTTTGAAAGTTCAAATGCGTCGCAAATGACTGAATTTTATGGGTTTTCTCCTATACGACAATCAGATATGTCATCATCACCTACAAATAGTACACCTCCGGAACATCCTTATAAATTTGTGGGTGAGGTTTTCGGTGACCCTAAAAATGTCCAACTTGAAGATAGTAATCTTACACTTTTACATTTAGGGGACGAAACTTTAGAGGAAATACAAAGTGGTCGTTGTACCAGAAGTAGAGGTCCCGTTAAAGATCTTCCTAATGTCATGAATACACCTATTGAATATAGACGTCATAAGAGACGTCCCAACATATAAAATAGTACAAATATATTCTACAGATACATATACAAGTCAAATATACATCGAGATTTCCTATCTACTTTACCTTACAAGAATTTTGTTTTGTTTTACAGACACAGATATTATTCATATAATACATAATACACAAAACACATTAAAGATTTTTGTTTTACAGTACCATATTTACATGTTTAAATTACATATTACACTGAGCCATATTACACGGAATAAAACACAATTTTTGTTTATTAACATAAAACACAATTTTTGTTTATTAACGGATTCATTGAACTTACCAATACAATTTACTTACACTAAAAAAAAAAAATATAATAGAACATTTACACATCTAACTAACTGATAAAAGGGAAAAAGTGGGAAGGGAAGTATAAAATTACCACTTATAAGTGGTATTTCCTCTGTCATATTCTGATTCTTCTCTTCTACCTTCTTCTCCCTTCTACCTGATTTTTTTTGCTTTTGACTTAACTTAATAAAGATTCTAAAATACTCTTACTTATCCTTCAACTCTGTACTCATCAATTCTTCTCTATTATCTCATCTGCTGCTTACCTACCAGATAAATAAATTTTTATTTTTTTTTGATAAACTTTAGAACAGGCCTAAGTAAAGTACTACCCCCATGAAGGGTTAGCCACCAAATAACTGCCAATGGTCTTAGACCTCACTAAAATAATATAATAAATACTTAAAAATTTATAAACTTAATCGTTTATAAATTTTTTAACTGTGCATGATAACACCACGAACCAATCATTGTAGCATGCTGGTAATTCATGCATGACACAATTGATTGGGGGCTGGCTCCCTGTTATTATTTTAGTTACAGATCTGTTTTCTCTGCTGACTGTCGGAAAGGTAACATCATACTCACTGTAAGTAGAGATCAAAAATCGTAAAGACTACAAAGAAACTGTAAGTATACCAAAATTACGATACATACATGCTATATATGTGAAAACATATATAACATGTATGTGTCGGTTGGGTAATAAATAAACAAATAATATAATGTTATTATAATAATAACATTATATTCCAATAAATAAAATTGATCCATCATTTTACGGTTATATATAAAGGAAATGGCCCACAAATTATATACTGAGATGTAGCTTATGTTAGCGGAATTGTCAGCCATTTCTTTGAATATGCAAACAGAATGTACAAAAGATATGAAAGAGGAGTAAAAGCGAAAGGATGGGTAATTGACTAACAGAGGCATTCAATATATTTATATTTAGAATTATTTTATTTGAATTTTTGAAATTTTATTATTGTGCGAAATTAATCTAATGATATAATATTATTTTGAAATGGAATTAATTTTTTCTGAAATAATAATTTTTGTTTAATAATTTTATATGGATTTATTAATTATTGATTTAATATTTTATCTTTGTTCTTTGCTGGGAAAAGTTTCTAATGCCTGTTTCACCTATCTTTCCCACATATTCCTTTCTCTCTTTTCACATACCACAATCTCTGCATTTTAAGTACAATTGAACCTAACCTAGATCATGCAGAGAAAAATATCAGAAAAAGAAAAAAATTAAAAAATTAAAAAGTTATCTCTTTGTCAATTTAAAATATTAAAATATTAAAATAATTAACTGTTAATTTTCTGATATAATTAAAAGTATAAAATTTTTGTTTATCCTAACTTGCACAAGAAATGAAAAACAGACACAGAATCCTTGGTTCAAGCAACACCCCTGAACACAGGTAAACCTTCCATCCTCTCATTCGCCGCTGGTTTTAACCCTCACTGACTTGGATGTTTCTCCCTCGTCAGAAAATTAAGCAGGGGTTTAGACTTAGCGGGGGAGGATGTAAGGGGGCCTGTTACACCCTGGTTTATATAATTTTAATACATCAGTCAACTGATAGTTATACCTACTTTTAGGGTATAACTAACCATTTTGTAAATTGAAAGTTAAAACCAGGACGTTATTATTTTGTTTATCTTATTTATATATTATTCATCTATCAATTTTATTTATTTATACTGTATTTATTTTTCAACTTCTTGATATCAGCATTTATCTTTAATGTTCTTCATTCTTCTTTTGTAAATATAAAGCTCCAGATAATATTATATATTACATACATCAGTTAGTAGAATCACATACCTGTCTCTTTTTGAATGAATGGATTGAATGTCCTTACACATCACTCTCGAGGTGAGTTATATATATTTTTCTATGATTATAGTTTTATAGTTTGTAAGATGTTTATCATGTGCGATATAAACCTGATACTCAAAGATAAAATGTGATAAAAAAACGTTCAAATGATATTACAGTTAAGTATCAAGACATCATTCTTCCTACTCCCAAAGTGAATAAAAGAAACTAAAAATCCCCTCTTTGCAAATTAAGGGTGAGGAAAACTGTTCTTTTCTTAATATAAAATAAGAAATAAAATATAATAAACTATTTTAACCAGTGAATTATAATATTATATATATATATTATAATTCTAGGGTCTCAGTCTAGGGTCTCACTCTGGGGTCTCAAATTAGGATCTCAAACTAGAATCCCACTCTAGGGTCTCAAGCTATTGGCTCAATTACGAGATCTTGTGAAAATTGCTCCTACCCCAAAAGTGATACTGTTTAGTGCCTTTCGAGTGAAAAATTACCAAAACTTTCACAGTCCGTCTCAACCACAGCATAGTCTGCAGCTATCACTGTGTGAGATGACTGTATTTGAAAACAATTGAGAAAGTGCACTTAATAGTTACCCCTATCAGTTTCATACCTCATGAGCAAGCCCAGAAATCTAACCCAAAACTCTTATTTGAATAAGAAATTGAATGATGTCCTAAATAATCAATATTAAGTTAAGTGTGTGCATATTTTATATATTTGTTGTGAAAACTTTGTACATACGTGTAAATGTTTGTTAAAAGTCTACATACATACATTTGAACAGAAACTACACTCAGTCTTGAACCAGACATCAGGAATCACAGAAACATCGAACACTGAATTATTAGCATTTAGAACTGAAAGTATGTGCGTTCCATAGGTTCGCCTATACTTCATTTGTAATCATTTGTAAATAAAAATCCTACCTTATAGTAACCTAACCTTAAGAACTTAACCTATATAATCTAGCCTAATGGTTTACCTTAACCTTTAAATCTATACTTTAAAATCCTATATAAGTAATTATAAGTGCAATAATAAAAATAAAAACAACACATCTTTTTTTCTTTCTATCCTTCTTATCTATCATCTATAAATTACTCTCTTCTTGAATCTAATTCTAAAAATAAAGTGTAACATCATAACTTCAAAACCAACACAAGTCACATACAGACGATCAGCACCAATGAACTGAAATGAAGTTCCAGAGGCATTTTGCGACCCGCGTTGGAGATTCTTAGAAATGCCTGATCGTGTCTTGAAGTGAATACAATAGGAGAAGTAATTTCTCACTTTTCTTCAAGGTACCCTTATAAATTTTTCTTACTTTTCTATTTTTTTTGTTACTAAACATAATTTATAACTTAAAATTTAAATCACACTCTTAGTTAAAAACAACTGAATTAAATAATTCTTTAATTTTGTGCACAACTTGGAGAACAGGCTCTAAATACGATAAGGCCGATACGATAACGTAATATCCGGTGCAACTTTTATGCCTTACTGCCTTGTTCTCCGTTACATATATATATATAAATTATATATATATAATATATATATATATATATATATATATATATAGTTATGCGTGCTGAGAATCAACCGGTTGTAAGAAGTGGATTGAGCCAGTAAAGTAATGCCTGAAGTTAAGGAATGAGAGTTTGGCAGAGGCGGGAAGAAAGGTGCTTAATAGGAGTGAATGGTTTTTTTTTGTGAGGGGCTATTGTTGTGGGTCTGGCCCAGGGGATGAACCCTACATTGATAATGTAGGGCAGTGAGGGTCCATCACAGCCTTGTGAAACCATAGGGTGGATATTTCTGACTGCGACGAGTTCTCAGTTAAGGCTATGAGTGGATGGTAAAGGGGGGGTGCCTTCTTTTCAACTTGGTTCATGTTCTTCTACTACTTTTATGTTTCCGGTGTATGCTGCGCACCTCAACCCAAACTGGGAAAAGGAAGTTAATATATATATATATATATATATATATATAATATATATATATATAATATTATATATAATATATTATATTAATATATATATATATATATATATATACATATATATAATACGGTATATAATAATATACTTATATATATATATATATAATATATTATATATTAATATATATATATATAATATATATATATATATATAATATATATATATATATTATATATATATATATATATATGATATATTATATATATATTATATATATATATATATATATATATATAATATAATATATATATATATATATATATATATATATATATATATATATATATATATATATATATATATATATATATATATATATATATATAGTACCTGCCCCCCTCAATTTTTCGGTCATCTTCTGATGATGAAGAGGTTTCTTCTGAATCTGAAGGCCAGTCGTCACTTTCATCTGATTCCAAATCTGACTCAGAATCAATTACCTTCTTTTCTTCCCTAGAAAATAAGAATAATAATAATAATAATAATAATAATAAAATAATAATAATAATAATAATAATAATATTGTGGTTGAAAGAGTGACTGAGGGAATGATTGGTGAAGAACAAGGTGCTTTCAGAAGTGGTAGAGGATGTGTGGATCAAATTTTTACATTGAAAGAAATGATTAACAAAATGAGAGAGGAGTAAATTATATTAAGGTTTATTTTATTTGCAACATGCGGATGACAAGATTAATAGGGAAGCTCCATGGCAAGTGTTAATGATATATGGTGTTGGTGGAAAGCTTTTGAATGGAATCAAAAGTATGTATGATCATTGAAGCGTGTGAAAGAATAAAAAGTTGAAAGTAAATGATTTAATATTAATAGTGGAGTGAGGCAGGGAGGTGTTATGGTGTCCTTGATTATTTAATTCGTAAATATATATATATATTTTTTTTTTACACGATGCCTTTTCGAAAGGAGGGGGCAAAAAAAAATTAAAAATAAATAAATTAAAAAAATAAAAAACAAAAAAAACAAATAGAAAGTAAACCCACCCAGTTCGTTGCCTAGCGCAATTCCCTCAGGTGGGCGCAGACATGGGACTTAAAGAGAGGAAGAATGAATACTGGTGGGAAAATAGATGAAGGCAAAGAGTTCCACAAAACAGATGGGGCTGGAAAGGAGGCATCACAACGAGTGATCCTCAAGTCTCCAATATTCACACAATATTTACGTGAGAGTAAGGCACCTCTTGTGTTATGAGGGCGACGAAGTGATGGGGGAATGCGAGGTCAATTCTCTCGAGCACCTGCCGTTGTAATACCTATAGAAAAGAGATAGGGCGCCAACGTCACGTCGCTGAGAAAGAGGGCCAGGGGAGTCAGAAAGTATGGGACAGTTTACAAGTCTCTTAGCCCTAGCTTCAACCTTATCCAAAAGGAGGGTGGAGCCGGATCCACCCCAAATGTGAGAACAGTATTCCATACTAGAGCGAATAAGACCTTTATATAACTGGAGTATCTGAGCAGAAGAAAAAAATTCGCGCAATCTGAACAGAATTCCCAGCTTCTTAGAGGCCATTTAGCAACCGATGTGATATGAAGTCTCCAAGACAATTCACTATTTATGTTTAGTCCAAGAATGTTTATGTTGTCTACAGGTAAGACATTAGAGCCGTCGAAGGGTATAGGAAAGTTGGGAGGTATTTTAGAGAGGGAGATATGAAGATGTTGAGTTTTTAAAGAGTTGAATTTCACAAGATTGCAATTACCCCACTGAGAAATCCCGACCAGATCAGAAAGAATTGAATAAGAAAGCTGTAGACGAGAGGCAACTCTAGATACAAATGATGGAGCACATTTGAAAAGAGTGGAAGAATGGAGAGTTGAGTCATCGGCATAAGAGTGAGCAGAATTAGAATTGAATGGGGTAATGAAAGAATTAGAAGTGAGGTGGCAAAGGAAGGTGTTAGAATGATGGAAACGGGAGAGTGTAAGATGCCCAGCTTACATAACGTAAGTGAATGATTTGGTTTTGTGTGGCAGATTTGAAGAGAGTTTGAGAGGATTGGTAGAGGGGTTTGGAAGTGTAAAAAGATGGATTTGAAAATAAATGTAGATATGAGTAAGGTTATGGTAGTGAGTGAGGAGAGTCCGCTGTGTGAAGTCAAGTTGGATTGTGAGCAATTGTAACAAATATCTGAGTTTAAATATTTAGGATATATGTTGGATTAAAAGGGAATGGATAATGCATATTGTACTATGAAAGTTGTGAATGGCAGGAAGGTGGCTGGAGAAATTAAATTCTTGGTGGATACAAAGGGACTAAGTCTGGAGCGTGCTAGGGTTTTGCATGAGGCTGTGTTAATGTATAGTAGTGAAAATATGATATGGAATAAGAGGTTATAGATATACTGTATAATCTGCTCAGATAGACAATCTTAATGGCGTGTTAAGTGTGAAAAGAATTGATAAAATGACGAATGAGCACATTAGATAGATGTGTGAAGAAAGGCATAAATGAGAGACTAAACGAGAGTACATTAAGATGGTATGGTGATATGGAAATGATGTTGTATGATAGTCAGCTGGTTAAGTGGATGTATAGTGGTGTGCGCTGGGAATTGACCAAATGGGAGATCAAAGAAGAAAAAGTCGATTGAGTCAGTAAAGGAATGTCTGAAGGAAAGTAATGTGAGTTTGGCAGAAGCGAGAATGTGCATAATAGGAGTAAATGGCGGGGATTTGTGAGAGGCTATGGTTGAGGGCCTGGCCCAAGGGATAAACCCCACATTGACGAGATACCACAGTGAGGGTCCGTCGCAGTCTTGTGAAGCCCTATGGTGGATTTCTTTTGATTGCAATGAGCTCTCACTTTAGAGTATGTAGGGGAAGATAGGGGGGCTTTCCATTAGACTTACGTCATGCTCTTCTACATAACATAAAAAAAGAAAAAGAAAAGAAAAAAAGAAAAGAAAAAAGAAAAAAAAAACAAAAGGAAGAGAAAAAGGAAGGAAAGAAAGAATAATTTAATAATTTTTAAACTACGATGGCAATAAATTAAAATTCAATTCACACGAGAGGATACTTAAGCAACGCCAAAAGAACTGGCATTCAAGAAAAAAAAAATTACACTTTAAATAAAATGTAGCATTTTCACAGTAAGGTCTTTCAGTGTGACATCACCATAAGAATGTCTTTGTGTGGCATCATCTTAAGAATGCCTTTCAAAAAGGCATCACCTTTAGAATGCCATTCAAAAAGGCATCACCTAAAAGTATACCTTTGAGTATGAACGCTTTTTTTTTTATATTAATTAGAATGTACGACAAGTTTTACATCTTATTTATAAAATACTACTCTACTTGCTTTGGAATGGAAGGTTCTTTTTTAAACGCAGCTGGACCAAGAGGTTCATCAGTATCCATTATTATGCTGTCATCATCATCGTCATCTAAATCATCCTTCTCTATATCTGAATCCTCAGCATCTGGATTCTCTCTGAAAAGGCGTATCTCTTCTTCAAAGTCTCTGGTATACTTTCTCAATTTCTGTCGCAGAGTAGTAAGACTCTTTGCATTATTCTTAGACATATTCTTTCTGTTAAAAATAAATAAAGAAACTCAATAACCAGATAGCTATTTAAATACATTTGTTATACCAAAAAAAAAAAAAAAAATCTAAGCATAAAATGTAGGAAGATTCAAACCTTCCATCCTTATCCTCCCAGACTTGGTTGATATAATCTTCTAAATCAACTAAACATCGTAGAAAGAACCCAGGGATTTTCCCTCCTTCCTCTTTTTTAACGACATTCAAGGCCTTTTGATACGCCTTACACAAGTCTTCAAAATCTTAAAATTTGGAGAGGAAATAAAAATAAGATCACTGCGACTGTGCATGTTATTTAGGCGTAAAATTACACTCATAATTTAAGTAGTAAAGTCTATATGCTTAAAAATTAATATATGTTATTTATAGTTGTAAGTAAATCAACTATTGGTTGTAGAGTTAATGAAAAAATTATTAATTTAAAAATAACATACTTATGTATTTATATTTAAACAAAAAACAAATAAATTACGATAAAATTTGTTTAATTAATTTTACTTGTGAGTAAACTAGACATATCCCTATTTTTCTTGTAGTTTTTTATGTTCTTAATGATGTTATTCAATTCTTCATATCTTTTCTCTTTAGCAGATCGCACAATTCTCTTCTGATCTTCTTCTTCATCGCTAAACTATACAATAAATAAATAAATAGTAAAAAAGAAAATAGATTAAATTTAAACATTTTTAATATTTTAAAGTTCTGTTATCTATACATTGTTAAAACTGTAGACTCATTGTAACACTAGTTCTAAAAATGGACTTCTCTTTAATTAAAATTCAAAATAAAAAGAATTAAAATATAATGAAAATGTAGTAGCACCCTCACTTGAAAAAGATTTTGGTAACAACCTAGGAACCATAAAATTAATTAGTCCATCTTTTTCCCCTACGAACGCAATTTTAATGCCTCGTAAAAAGTAAAATGTTTAACTAACAAACATATTACCATAGTTTAAGTTAAAAACAACAATAAAGCAAATGTGTTAACAGTAAGAAGAGAATTATTACCCCCAATTATTTTATTTACCTTTAACTCACAATAATTTGTGATAATTCATAAGGTACTAATACTAATAATTATTAATCCCTACTAATAATAACTTCAATTTCAAAACTTTATGTAGAAAAAAAAAATTAATTTACATTAATAAGTTTAACATAGTTATAATAGTTATAGTTTGTACTAGTATAATACAATATTTAATGATATACAATTTCTGAAAGAGGGGGCTACTAACTGCAGCAGAATACTGTGACCTTTGAGCCCCCAAAATAATACAAGTACCGGAATAATTTAATTTAAGCAATTGGATTTAAAGATTGAGCTTAATGTTATCCACTATAAGAATTATAATACAATTATGGTACATAATATTAGCAAGATTGTAATTAAAATATTAATAAAATTATTAGGTTTAATAATAATAATAATAATAATAATAATAATAATAATAATAATAACGTGAATAAATAAGAATACTAATTAGAATACATATAACAATAATAATAACAATAATAATAATAATAAAAATTATAATAATAATAATGATGATGATAACAATATTACTAATATTGATAAAAATAATAGGAATAATTACTACCGCAACAACAACAATAATAATAATAAATAATAATTTGTAATAATTACTACTACTACTTCTACTACTACTTAATAAATAATAATAATAATAATAATAATAATAATAATAATAATAATAATAATGACTCACCGCAAATGCTGATATTCCAACTGGTTCTTTATTATAATCCTCCGAATCAGAACTTGATTCTGATTCAGAATCAGACATGAAAAATCTTGAAGACATTTTGTTTCAATGTTATTAGCAAGCTATAAAAAAAAGTTCCAGCAAAATATATATATATATATATATATATATATATATATATATAATATATATTATATATATATATATATTATATATATATATATTTATTTCTCTATAATATATTATATATGGGCAGACGCTAGAAGAAGGCATAATTGGTTATTTCAAAATGTAGAAATATCTATTGGTAAATCATATAATTTTCTTTCTCCAATCATTAAGCCTCTTCGAACGGCAAAAATGTTTAAAAAAAAATTTTTCTCGTGAAATGAGATAAAACGAATGGGTATTAAAAAACTAACGAATAGGGACAGAAAATCACTTAAAATTGAAGTTTTGCATCTCGTAAAATTAGCTTGCTCGATAAATACTGTAATTAAATAAAATGGTTATTTTCTTTATATATGAGTGGGAGAGCTCAAGCCGACGGTGGTACAGATATATATATATATATATATATTTATATACTATATACTATATATATAGATATATCATATATATTAAATATAATATATATATATATATATATAATATTATAGATATTTAATATATATATATATATTATAATAGATCCATTTGTAAAGTATGAACACGGAGGCTTAAATGTAATTTCGGGAGCTCCAGAACTGCGAGAAAACACGGGGAGAACCATTTCTCACATTTAATCACTATGGGGAAGGGCGAAAGGAAAACCCTCAAGCACACGCCTCTCAAAGAATACAACTTGTTGGACTTCTTAACAGAATTTACAATATCTTAGTCGAGCAACATGTCAAAAAACAAAAGAGAGAAGCAGATATACCAGTCACCTATCACAAAAGGCGTAGAGAACTCAACTGTAACTCCTAGCCAGGATGCAGATGACACGGAATAGTCACACCTTTGTAGTACTTTCCTGAGTATAAATTTATAAAAGAGAAAAATACTGTTAACTTAGAAAAATCTATTAAAATTTATAACACGAATTTACATCGATGTAAAGGTCATAATCTAAATAGCTTATCTACTAGCAGTATTACATATAATTATGACATTCAAACTAGTAAATTGTCTTTATTTTATTTTACAGCCTTTTCTTTATTTTCTAACTAGAAAATCGTTTAACAATTTATTCCAAGGACTTATTTCCTAAGAGAGAGAGTGTATTCTTAATTTTCTTTTGTATTTATTGATGTTTATTTAGATTTTTTTTTTAATTCTTTACATTAATTCCGCACTAAATTTATTACCAGGCATTACGAACAATGTATTCCGTGTCCAAGTAGTGCTGTAAGTTTTTTAGATAATTGGACTGTGGCTCTCTAGAGGCTGGACCCATTATATAGGTATACTAATATATAAAAAGAAAAAGTATGTATTTATTTATTTACTTTACCGATAAAGTATATGAAGGAATGAGCATATCGGTATATCATAGTATTATATGATATATTATTTGTAGTAATATATAATATATAAGTATATCATTATATATACCATTCTATTATATATCTATTAAGCTATATAATAATAATTATATATATATATATTCAGGGGCGGTCATTAAGGGTATGCTGGGTCCCGGCTAGGACCCCGAGCTAATTCTTTTAAACAAATAAATTCTTTAATTATAAAATAAGGTAAATACTATTGTGATAATTTTGTTTTTAAATTCGAAAGCGATTACATAAAAAATTATTTGGTGCATATTCAAAATTAATTTCCTCGAAAATTACACTTTCGATTTTTACGAGGCATTCGGCAGCTTCTAAATATTTTCCACTTAGAATATATGAAATAAGCGGTAATACAATCAAATGTACGCTCGCACGATCTTTTGTGACGCTTATAGACTCTCATCATTTCCAAAGTCTTAATTGAATGCTTAGGCAGGGATGACGGGCCCACTGGAATTAAATGCTGATTGCAAGTATATTTTTTAAAACAACATGATTTGACACATCTGTTCAATATAATAATATATAATAGAAATATATATTGTTATTTATATATATATAGAGTATATTATTTTAATAGTATAATTAGTATTAGTATATAGTATATATATGAGATAGCTTAAACATTAAACAAAGCAGCGTATATATATATTATATTATTGTGTGCGATACATTTGTAATAATAAAGTTACTGCCTATTACTATTTCGCTATGGCCCGAAGCTTTTTCTCACAAATTATATTGTATTATTATTTTATCTGTTTGTGATGTATGTCAGTTGCATAAGTCTTTAATATATTATACTTTTTTGGTATTGTTGTGTATTATTTCTGCGAAACAGTTTATATATACTTGAATAACTGGATTACTGAGTCTTTAGTAGATATTAGTAGTTGAAATGCCGTGTTATAAAAAATAGTATTTTTGTTTAGAATAATTTGATATTAAGGTGTGTACCTAGAAATTTATTTTATTGGATTCATTGTCGTTTTAATTACAGTGTTATCCCACAATCCTATCAAAGTAAATATGATATTTTGGGATTATTGATTATCAATTAAAAAAATTGGTTATTTATTAATTAAAAATAAAATACTTAAAATTAGTAGTGAATTTTGAAGCTGACGATCGGTCTGAAAAATTTCTTCTACACAGATGTGAGCGGTCAATACTTTTTCAGAAACCAAGTAGCTTAATGAAATGAATTGATTGCTTTCTTATGATTTCATTTTTCAATTTTTAAAACTGAAGGAGGATGAGGATGGGTCCCGTTTGTATTGAAATTTTTTTTCACAGGAGGCATCTATGAGGACTAAATAAATGTTTAGTGTTCCAAAAAATGAATAGAATAGATAATATTTTAATAAAGGAGATTACTTTTAAGTTTCACAAGAAAAATTAGAGAAAGTTAAAAGACCTCTGACCGCTACCACGCCTAGAATGATGTTTCGACATATAATCACGCGAAAAGATGGCATAGAAGAGATAGAACTAATTATAAAATTGGTTTTACAACAATATTGTTTTCCTGTAATTAAAATTATTTACCCACAACAAAATTATGCTTTATTTTAAGCTTTACATGTCTGCTTATTGGAGTGTGATAAAAATTAATGGCTTACACGAACAGGGTATGCAATGATTTTATTAGTAAACTCTCAGAGAAACATTCCACAAAAGCAATAGAAGAAAGCCGAAAACTCACTTAGAATAAATTTGTATTCACAGTATCCCAACTTGGGAATAGTAAAAAATCTTTATCATCAATGATACGTGGCTCCATATATATCATATTTTTTTAAAATGCATCATGAAGTTTTAATATATATATTTAGAATTAATTTATCTAGAATTATAGATTGTATAAATACACCGAATTCAATAAATTACTTTATGAGATAGGTCACTCGATGAAACATCTATGATTAAAACAGTTTTCAATATGATTGTTAAGACATTCGGTTTAGTAGTTTATCTAAATTTGATAGTGTCTTAGAAGATCACTTTAGACAAATTTTCTAAATGTGGCAAAAACATGCCTCAAAAACTATTCAAAATGACCTTTTAGACTGTATAGTATTCATGTTTTATTATATCGACGAAAATAAATATCAGAAATTAATGATGGTCAGTTTTGTATCCATACAAGCAGATGAAACGACCGATATCACTTGCCTTCCACAGTTTGTGATTATTTGCGCTATTCTAGATTATTTTATCAACCTATGTCGAAAAGATTTTAAGTTTGTTAATATTCATTAATGCGTAGACGTAATCGGAACTGCAATGAATATGTAAGATATAATCAAAATCTGATTAACTTAAAAGCAACAATGTAAATTGCAAACAAGCCTATGGACGGAGCACTGTATGAGCGATAGGGTCCCACAACGTGCGGTGACAAAGTGCAGATGAAAGAGTACTACCTTACTTTTATTATGTGGTCATGGTACACAAATTAAAATTTAATTTTAATAAAGATAAATATGTGTGAAAATGATAATGATAAAAATATATTTTTTTGCATAATCTGAGTGGATTTGAGTGCGTTTTTTCACGAATTCACTAATAAACGTATAACGATTATGCGTTCAAAGTCTTCTAAGGCTTACATAGTCCCAAAAGAATTGTCAGACCATATAACTTTTCATTCTAAAATAAAATTTCATTAATGAAAATTTAAAGAAACAACTGTTATGGAATGTTTTATAAAAGGATTCTAAGAATGTGAGATACTGTTTGGACGATAAACGGCATTCTGTGATCATTTAGGCTTGAAAGGAGTTATTAGGAAGACTATCAGGAGCTTTTTATATTTTCTTTGTCTTTATGTTTTTATGAACGTTGTAGAAACATACAGATATTTTATACAACGTTTTACAGTCATAAATCAAAATAATAACTGAATGTATGAAAGATGCTTTGAACAAATGGGTGTTTTATCGTAAAGCATATAGGCAAAAATTTTAATTCAGAGGAGTAATGAATAGTGATTAATTCCAACTCACAGTGAAGATGCATTATAACAGAAAAAAGATGAGTGTACTTGAACTGATACCTTAAAAACTGGATAGCGATTATTCCTATGTAACAAATAATTACAAGAAAATAAAGTTGATATATATATATTGTTGTTTATTTTTTTATTCATAATATTGTTATTTGATCGAGAAAAGGACTTACAACCAAAATTTGCGTGAGTCAATTTCCATTCTGATTACACATTCAACTATTGCAAATATTATTCCTAGCTACATAAAGAGAGACTAATTCCCGAGGAAAATACTATTATGTTATATAAACTAAATAAACCTTAGTTCATCACAATGTTAATGGTTGTATAAATTTTTTGGACGGTTGATCAAGTGTAGTGTGGGTGATATGGTATAAGATGTAGGTGAGTTTATGAATGGTAATGCTGAAGCCTCTTTTCAGACGGCCGCAAAATAATTAATAGGAAAATATTTTGTCTTGTTTTTATAACTCGATACAGATTTCTGAATCGTTAAAGTCGAATTTCAGTACTTTTAAGACGCATTTAATCCCTTTACTTAGAAAACACAAAATCACAAGATAGATTTAAAACGCACTGCGTGCTATACAATACAAATAAAAGACTTGACAAATATAGAGGAGATTCCTCAAATCACACCAAAGTTCGATTCGAAAAAACTTTTGCCCAAATAAAGAACAGAAGGTCAAACTATTTATATAATAAAATTTAACCAAATTTTAGAACATTAATTTATTTTAACTGGTTTTATAAAATTAAAGGAATATTTTTCTTAATTTGCTTCCTCGACATCAGATTGTCTTTAATAATATATATATATAATATATATAGCTATATATATATAATTTATATATAATATATATATATATAGTATATATATATAATATATATTACTATCTATATATTTATATAATAATATATATATATATTATATATACTATAATATATATTAATTATTATCATATATATACACACAATAAAACAATAGACATTTACACCACACCATTTTCATTCATTCATACGGCGCTCTCTTTTATAGTAATATAATATATATATATATATATATAATATAATATAATACATATATATTTTATATTATATATAATTAATATATATTATATATATATTATATATATATTATAATAATTATATATATATATATATAATATTTAAATATTAATTATATTATATATATATATATTATATATATATATATACTATAACTATATATAATATAAATAATATAATAGTTTTTATATGCTATTCTGTCTTAGCTAAATTATTGCTATGAGGATTGACTTTCACCAGCACTGTTGTTTGTCGCATGCATAAAAGAATTTGTGTTATGTTTCTTTTTATTATTATGATAGTGTGGATTATATAAATAAAGTTGCTTTTTTTCAGTATTTATATTAAAGAAAGATGAAATATTTGTATAAGAGAATAAAACTGGACTTGTGTTTAAAGTTATAATTGCAATAGAAAAATATATATAGAATTGTATCATGCCTTGTAAGTGAAGAAAGGATGAACTCTTAGGTTGAATTAAGGTATTCTGAATATCTTATTAACATAAGAATGTATTTGTTTTTTTATTACTGTATCATGGGATTGGGTATAAGATTGTAAGTAGGTTGGACTAGGTTACACTGCACACAGATAGGCTGAGAGTTTACCTATTTGCAGTTTTTATTTTTATTATTTTTTTATATTTTTTGTGGTTATTGTCATTATTCATTTTTACATCATTTTATGTTTATGTTAGCTTAATTCAACCTATACTAAGAAGAAAAAGCCAGCAACTAATTTCATGGTTCATTATATGTAAGTCTTTGCTTTTGTGGTTGATAGATTAGAGTTTAGCTACCACTTTAACAGTAGCAGGATGGCTAGATTAGGCTGTTAGACTAGTTGGTTAGTGTGCTAACAATGAATAAAGGAAAGCCGCATAGTAGTAGTAAGGGCAAGAGAAAGAAGATTGACTCGAGAGGGAGAAGGTTATGTCCAAGTTTAAGCGGTGACAGAAATGATTTAGGTGAATATGATGTCTATGAGGTTTGGAAGAAAACAGTGGAATGGTGGCTGAAGTAAAAATTCGGATGTTGCATTTTAAAATCCAGGCGGATGTGATAAGAAAAATGAGGATTTATGAACAATGGATGAGTATATAAATATTGACTCGTTAGACGGGATTGAGTGGTGTTAAATATATATTAATTAGCATTATAAAAATTATATAATGATGAACAGTAGGATACACAAAGAGCTCAGATGGAAATGAAGAAGAAGCATTATACGATGATTCTTAGTGGTTCACATGAATCTTTTAGGACCTTGTTCAGTACTTCTATATATAATGGAAAGAAAGCTGAGGAGTTAATTGAGAGGGTGTATAGTTAGTAGATTATAGGACTTGAACGAATAAGAATAATGCAAGAAAAATGACCTGGACGTATATTAGAAGATATGGCAGAGACATCTGCTAGATTATATATTAAGAGATGAGATCTCAGAGCAAATGGTATCTTGGCATCATTGTGGTGGCAAGGATTTTCAGGAATTTTAAAGAAGGACATAAAATGTTGTGTGAAGGTTAGGGTGAGTAAGATAGATTAAGAACCACACAGGTATCCATTCAAAGGCTTGTGGGGTAAAGAAGAGAGGAGAGATAAGAGCCGATTATATAGGAAAGACATCTAATGAAGGACGGTAGTTTGTGAATAACAAACCCAAAGATATAATAATATTGCAGTATTGAATGTAATAGTGAGACATAATGTATGTAGATCAGAGTATCAGTTAGCTGCTAGAGTAGCTAAATCTGGATTCAAAGTTGTAGATAGTGCAAGAGTAGTGGGTGATAGGAAAATTAACGAAAATCAATTGGATGAATTCAATCAAGGTATAGGGAGAGGAAGAGGTTGGTTTAGATAGGTAGAGCCTCAAGCTTTCTATGGGGAAGGTTTAAGAGAACAAGAAAGGAACAAAGATTAGAATGAAGATATAGGTGCTATTATTGATACAGGATGTCAAAAGAATGTGATAGGAGAAAAGTGACTAGGGTTAGTGGTAGGTAGTATGAATGAAAATGAAAGAAAGTTTGTGAGTGTATGGAATGGATAGAGGGGAGGTGTTTTTGGGGATTGTGTATCAGGTGTAAATGTGTATTGGGTGATATCTTGCTATATTAATAGAATTTTTTTTTTTAATTACTGAGGTTGTGAAGGGAGATATATCCCTTGGTGTTAGGGAATGAAACTTTTTAAAAAATGAATGTTGTAGTGGTGCTGAATGTTCGTGCAAATGAACTTAAAATAGGGGTGCTTGGTATTATATGAAAGTTAAAAGCTGTACAAATGAAAAAGGAATTTAAGAATAGATCCTCTGCAAATCGTTCATCGATGCCATTTTTCAGGGTTTGGATTGGTATGCAGGGAAATATAAAGGAAGAAATTAGCCTAAAAATGATATAGGAATAAAGTAAAAAAATATGTTACAAGAATTGCATATTACAATTGGTTCAACCCAGTAAGAAATTTGATGGTATCTGGATTATAAAGAAATGTATATGTTTATATGACATAGATGACAAGGATTTCGTAACCACATAAGTATCATGAGTTTAAAGAAAATAAGTTGGTAATGTCGAGAAATTTTAAAAGGGTAGATTGTTCCATTACCCTTTATGATAATTCTTAGATGGTTATTATCTAAACCTTCTTGGAATACATTAATGATTACATAGGAGCAATCATGTAATAAGTAAATTTTAATTATTATTGTATTGTTGTAATATTTAATTTTACATCTTATGATACCATGATTCCATAGGCTTATAAACCCTATTCCTGAAATTTTTTTAATGTTCTCTTTCGTTTCAGGAAAAGTACATTAATGATTTCAGATTCTTTGTTGACAAATCTGCCATTTATATTTGTTAAGCAGATTGATAAGAGCTTGTGTCAACAATACAAATAGGTCCCTACTTGTGATGTACTACTGTCTTAATTCATTTTTGTTTATTTGTCATACAATGCTTTATATGTACTTACATATAAAGGATTGGTAACTGATGTTGTATCACAGTTTCAAATCCAACAAGTCTCCTTCATCAGAAGATTGCCATCCCTTTCCAGAGGACATATTTTTATCTTCAAAGGGTATGTAAATATATCATCACTCATTGCTCATCCATTTCATTAATCATGTTTTCTGATAATTAATTAATAATAATAACTTGGCTCTTCTGCAGCCCTTGGAACTGAAAGATTAATGTTAATACATTTTCTTCCAGGTTCCAATCTAGGGGCCACTTTTCAATTTGTGCCATTTTTCTCTGTCCACGGGACAATGTACTATAGTGCCAATCTAGAGGCAATCTGCCAATCTAGGCCTTCATAGTACCAATCTAAAAAACATTTCCAACCTTGATGTTAACCACATCATAGAAGCCAACAGTTAAACAAAGCTTTGAGGATTAGAATCACTCATCCAAATAAGTTGAATTGTCTAAAACGTTTTTGCATCAGTTTCATCATCAACAATTATAATTCCCATGTTCAACGCATCACCATTTACAATTGTAGCTCAGAAGAATCTTCTTTCAATCTAGGTTTTATTTTATCTCAGTTGGACCATGTGTACCTGCAAATAATTTCTATTCAGTTCTGACTCAATCATAGTTCCTGATGAAGCTCAATAATTAGAGACCATCATGTATAATACATACGTGGGATAACCCACAGTCCCCATAATATAGGTCCTCTTATATTAAATATTATAGTTATCTTTTCTTTCAATTATCCCCTTCATAATAAAAGCAACAATAATAGTCATTACCACAGTCCTTAGAGTGGTTTTTCAACAGATTCATCTAGTCCTCCCCTTTGTTACCCCCCTTTATGAGAAAACCTAATATCTCATCAGTGGGAATCAGCTTTAGTCACAGGCTCACAGCCTCTGTCACAGGATCTGCTTTAGAATACCTAAGGTGGGTTTCACCCTAGTTTATATTATATTTTAGCATTAGATTGTTTTCAGTTAGTTAGGATTATGAGTGGGATATCTTTCTGATCACTTCTTGCTTCCTATACTCTCCCTCACAATGTATAAGATATAAAAAGGACACTGAGTAGGCCAGTAGTAGGATTTCCCTTGGCTAAGATTTTTAATGAGACGATTGCAATGGATCTTGGAGAATTGGAGGGGCATAGGTTTTTGGTAATTGTAGATTTGGGAACATGTTACTGCCAGGCTTGTTGGGTAAAAGTAAAGAACCTAAGGAAATAGTAGAAAAAATATTGGATAGATGGATAAGATAATTTGGTGCATCTGAAAGAGTTTTGAGTGACAATGGTTTAGAATTTCAAAATAAAGATATGAAAGGTTTGCAAGAAAGATTTGGAATAATTCAGTGA
>JABUQX010037607.1:0-17500 GCA_015478945.1 Trachelipus rathkii | reverse complement strand
CAGTGCTGGCAGCGAGAGAACGAATTAATATGGTTTTTTACAATATTAATATTCTTTATAAATTAACAATAACAAAAAGAAAATAAGAGGAATACATTACAGAATTAATAACATTACAGTTCTTTTTTTTACATAGTGAGCGAAATATTTCTATAAGCGTTAGAATCCAAATCATACAGTTGCTCATCTCTCTGATAGAACTTACGGCTCAAAGATTTTTTCTTATCTCCTGTAGGTTACTTACTATAGTGTGAGAATAGACATAGAATTATATAAAAGGAAACTGAATTAACCTTAATACGTTTTGTGAATGAGTACTAATATTTTTATTACTAGATTTTGCGTATTATTGACAAAATAATCTGAACGCAAAACGTATCTCGAAATACATTATTTATTAGTTTTCATAACTCCAATTTCTTATAATAATAATAAATATATAATTCGTCTTATATAAATATCACATTATGTTATTAAAATAGATTACCAAAACGCTTTGCTTTGCGTTATCATTTTTTGTCAAACAGCGTTTGCGTATTCATTATTTAGTTCAAACTTCAAGCAATTTCTCTTAAGTTACGCTTACTAACTCAAACGTAAAAATTTTCTCATTAATATATTACGATATTTATAATTACAGTAAATAAAAAATGAATAAGCAACCTATTTACATTAATATTAATGGAAATGTTCCTTTAATCATTATATAGTGCGAGCCTTTTATTTGTATATATAATAGAATATTGCATTTGACTCATAAAATAACTGAACTACAAACTATATCGAACATATATTATTTAACTCGTATTTCTCAATATTACCCTCAAATTTATCATTATAATAAATATTAATTTATTGTTATATTACAATTATGTTTAAAAATGAAAACTGACTTATCATAATTTATAAATAAACATAATTGAGGATTTCTTAGGAGATTGATGGGAAAATTTGATAATGTGGACCGGATAATATAAGCTCCTACGCTCCATACCCAAAAATCGTGGGCAATTCTTACTTCCACGTTATACTTATCGCTCTAACATTAATCCTTATTATTAATATATATATCAAATATATATATACCAAATACTAATTTTACTCTAAAGAGAAAAAATTAAGACATTAATAATAATATATAAATATAAAAATTTAAAAAAAAAAAAATAATTAATAAGTCTCCATTAAATACCTATTATAGCATATTTGATAAGACTCCGATTTTTGGACCGAATGACCTCCGTCTTTCATACATATATAGTATAATATATATATAGGTATAATATATATTATATTATCATATATATTAATATATATTAATATATATAATATATATATATATATTTATATAATATATATATTATTATATATAATATTATATATATTATAATAATAATATATATATAATATATTATATATTAATATTTATATATAATATATGAATATATAATATATATTAATATATAATAATGTGTTGTGTTAAATCGGTTAGTAGAGTGTTGTGATATTAATTCGTACTTCTTTTTTTATTGTATATATATTATTACTGATCACAACAATCATTTATTACGCATGGACATATATTTTTAATTATCTCTCATATTGATGACTAAATATAAACACTCATATAGAGAATATATTATACACATAACTGTGTAATTCTCAAATATATATAGTTCAATATATGTGAAAGTCTACTACAAATTAATTAATTATATGCCCAGATCTCAATTTATTGATAATCTCTCTCTCTTATATACAGAATAAATAGCAAATTTCAACAGTTAATCCAATCTTCCTATCCAACTAACTAATACATGTTTCGGAGGAGAAACACATAGAGTTTACTAATATGGTTCATGTAATTTTTTCAGATTATACTCCCTCTCACAGAAAATAAAATATTTTATTAAGTTAGAGATAAATATTAAAAACGTAAGCACTAAACGAATTCATTAGACAAAAAACTTCAAATTTAATATATTTTTTTTAAAAACCATTTTTATAAATGAAATTTAAGTAATTATATAATTTAAATTACTTACGTACTTGAGAACTTATAGGATAGTATTTCACTCAAATACTAGACCAATATTAACTATACTAATATATATATTAATTATATTAATTGAAATATCGAATTACTAAATTGAAAATTTATTGTAATCATTTTTTTTAAAATTTCAAATTAAATATATAAATATATAAATTATATATCTAATATCTTCACCTATAGCTATATCATAGTATTATATATATATATTAATTTAATATAAATAATTAATATATAATATATATATATTAATTAATTATTATATATTAATAGCGGTTGTTTATTTTTTATGTTTATTAAGTTAAATACTAAATTTCTTATAATGCAATTATTATTATATATTTTTTTTATTTTTATTTTAACATTAATTATTCTTGGATAATATATGAATAATGTAATAATTCTCACAAATTAATAATATAATAATTTGTGATATCTAAATTTAAAATATTTAAATATATTTTGAATTTTATATAAATCTCTCAGTTCACCCCCACATTGTATAAGGGGTGTAGTAATATCTGAGATACCCTCAATTTGTGTAGGTTGTATATCGGATCAATACTCTGTTATCTTATAATTCCTCTATTATACATATAAATTTAAATTTTATACTTTAATTTTTATTTTTATAATCTTATATTCAAATATATATTAAAATTGAATATTTATATTCTTATTTAAAAATTATAATAATATAATAAAAATGTCAATAATGACACATAAAATAAGAATAACAAATCAATTAGTTTTTCACTCTACTTCCACCTCTTCTCTCCACTTCAAAAAATTTTTGATACACTTATTCTTATAATTCATTATTTTTTTATATAAAATTTCATTTTTTATTTATATTTATTTATATATATATATACTTAATATAAGTAATTATTTTTAATATATTAAATTAATTATAAAATAATAAAAAATGTCAAATAATATATATGTAAAATATGAAAAAATAATAGGATATATATAATATATGGTCCGATTCACCCCTAGTATACTCAATTAAATAAAGACTTTTACAGTATAGTTGAGTTTAGTAAAAATTTAGTACCAAGTTTAAGCCTCTTAGTATTTTAGCCACTTAAATACTATCTTTGGAAACAAAAAATTTACTTGCATGTTAAAGCTAACATTACTCGAGTGTATAGACTGAAAAAATATAATAATTAAAATCCAATTTTGATAAAATTAAAAATTTTTCTATTTATGAATAAAATGAGTTTATAAAAAATACTTCACAATGTAGCTAATAAAGTTGAAATTATAATATTTTATTGTAATAGTAGTAGCAATAATTTTACAAATAATAAATTTATGTATGCTAAACCCTGCAACTTCCAAGTATTTTTTTGATAATTCATATATGATACTAAATTCATGAGCAATATTTCTAATTACTACTTGTATGTTGCATATTAAATGATAAAATTAATTTATATATAACTGAACTGAAAAATCGATTTTGTCTTTTGTTTATCTTTTATTTAGAGTGGATATACCGAATCTAATCACCCCTCTAAAAGAGGTAGGCCCGGTCACCCCGTCCACACTCATTATTATATTATATATATATGTTCATGTTAATAAATCCTTGGTTACTAGAGTATGTAAAAATTTATCAGATTATGTATATTATACAATCTTTGTTTAAATTTTTTATTTCATTAATAAGTGAGTTATAAAAAATAAATAAATAATTATATATTATATATAAATCTCATCTATCTGATTTTTAGATAAATGAGTGAGTTGAAGCAGTTATAAATGAGTTTTAAATTTTACGTTCCTTATTGATATTATATTTTAAATAAATTAGTTTTTTACTTTAAATAAAACATTGAAAAAATTATATTATGTTTTTCCAATTATTTATTTTTTTAATTAAATATTATTTAATTTTTTATACAATTAATAACATTTTTTAAATATAAATATTAGTGAATAATTGGTATTTCATTAAATCATAATTATATATAAATATTGAATAGGTTGAAAATGCAATTTCAACCGTCTAATCCCTACACTAAACGTGTAATAATAAATAAAGCCAAAATAAGTTACATATTTTACCTATGACGTTTTATTTTCATTATTTTTTATATAAAAAAATATAAGTATTTTATAATAATATACTGGATAAGGTTCTTCTGTATAAATATTAGTTCAATATAAAGAATTTTTAATACCATATTTTTTTGATAAATATTATAATATTTCTATTATATATTAATGTTAATAGTTATACGTTATAATAGTATATATTATCAGCGAGATGCAAGCGATAAAGTAGAGTTAACAGCCAGCCTAGTAATTCCACAACTTGTAATAAATGTAAGAGAGAGAGAAAAAAAATAAAACATATATAATCACTTTTGTTTCAGAGCTGTATTTTTGTGTTTATTTCCTTTATGTAGAGATCATATATACTCTCAGTTCTTGTTTTTTTCCATTAATCAATTTATATTATTTCTCATGATCAGTGATCTCCCACAGACTTAAGTCCGTTCAAAACTCTATGCCAGGCCACGTTGAGTACCTCGCACCAATGTTATGGGGATGAATATAATGGAGTCAAGACGAAAGTATGATCGAGCTACATTAACAAGCATAAAAGTTCTGAAGCGAACTTTATAATTGGGAACAGTTTAGAATTAGTGGTTGGACTTTGTTACATCAGTATAGAGCATCCGGCTTGATACTTGTTATGTTAAAAAGCAAAAGACTCAGAAATATCGCTAACATCGAATCGACATATACCAGACTGAGAAAAGTAGTAATAATCACTGTTAATTCAGAATATTACCTATACCGTATAAAGAATAGCATGTCACTAGATAAGATTGTTTTATACTCATTCATCTCTCTCTGGTCCCTCCGCAGAATCCTGGTTTCTCGCCAATCGCGTCCTGCCAAGCCTTTGCTCGTTAAAAGTTATATCTAGAAACTCTCAAGTCAAAGCGATATTCCTTTAATGCGTGGCCTTGAGCGTCCACATTAGGCGCATCGGCAAGAGGGATGAGGAGTAGAAGTACGATCAGTATAGATTTTTAAACTCTCTCTCCCCGTCAGGCGCGGTCATACCTTAGAAAGACGCTCAGCATCCGACCGCTTGCGCTGACTTCTCTGAGCAATCTCATAATGCCGGGTCTACTCTGGATGCGCTATCCTAATCTCGGTTCACTATTTAATTCTAATATAATAAACGGAATTATGAGTACATATAAATCCTTTAAGTAATATGACTAATTCAAAACATATGTCATATCCTATTCTACTCTGAGTAAGTATGTCAACGTACTTTATCACACCTAAGCTATTTTTTAGTTTTATATAGATTGTTCTGATAAGTTTATCCTTTTTATTATGTCTTATAATTCTAAAGTAGTATTAACACATATATGATTATAATAACTTGAGATCAGCGTCTCAATCGAAAACTTTCAAAATAATAATATTTAAACTACTCGCTCGTGTGTTCTGCTTAATATTTCTCTGTATGACGAGATCTCAAGTTGAATAGGGCCGTGTCAAAGTCACCAATGCCACACTTAAATAGATTTAAAAAATAAACATCACACAATCCTCGAAACTACACTTATTATAAAAATAAAATTTAAATTTATAAAATAAAAATTAGCATACATGACAGTTAATAAAGTGTATTATATAAATAATATATACATCCAAATTCTTGCTAGATGTTCGTACTATCTCAAGTTAATCATTCACTATGAGTGGCCATAAGTACTATATAAACATAGCCGGTAACTCACAATAGGTTTAGCTCACAAAGATAGTGATGTGCAAATTTTATAGGACCAATAATTGGGCTTAATAAAATTTATAATAATGATACTAATAAAATGTATATACTCCATATTAATAACCGTCGTCCCAAATATTTAAAACTTTCTACCTCTTCATCTTTCTAAGTTTCTAGGGTACTATACCTAAAGTTTGGTAGAATCCTATAAGTTGGGATATTATTATAATATAATTATATAATTTATTTAAATTATATATAATATATATATATATATATTATAAATATATATATTATATATATATATAATATATATTAATATAATATATATATATATATATATTATTATATATATAATATATATATATATATATATATATATATTATATAATATATAATATTAATATTAATTTATATATATATAGGAATATTATATTATTTATTATATATATATTTTTATTATATTATAATATAATAATTATATATTTAATAATATTATATTATTAGAAATATTTATATTCCATGTATTTAAATATTTTTATATGTTTATTAACTATTTTAATTTAATTGGGTGAGTAGTCTTTATTTATAAATGCTTTCAAGATATTATATAGAGTTATATCTTTGTAGTATATTTTCACTGTTTTTGTTATTGATTTATTAGACTTCTTGAATAAAAATTATTTGTTAGCATACATGAGTACATAAGTTTTAGTATTTGAGGAATAACTTAATAAAACAGATATATAAATATATATATAGCCACTTAAAAAATATTGTAATGAGATTTATTATTTGAATAAATCGTGAGTTGGTATAGCTCCGATCTCTTGTAGCATCATGCATTACTTCATCTGTATTGTATTCATTTATTATATTATATATTATAACATTATAGTTCTAGTTAGGCCTAAGTTTTTTATTGACTATATAATAGTTATTTTTTAAATGATGAGGATAATTATAGTTTACAAGATGAAATACTTTATGTTAAGGTCTCTTTTCCAAGCTGGTCCTAACCCTTTATATATTCAGAATTAGCAGAGGACTAGCAGTTAGGTCTATTCTATCTTTTCTGTTTTATTTCTAACACTTCTCTAGCCTCTAAATCCTATATAATAAACCTTTACTTTAAGTTATTGACAGTGAAGTAACTCTCACTAGTATAATAGTGCAAGTATATTATAATACGTTATAGTCAAAATATTATAGGTTACTATTACAACTATACCTTTAATTACATTAATAATTTAAATACCTTCAAACTAATAAGCTTCCTCATCTCACAAGTGGTTTAAAATTCTTGGAATAACTAAACTCATAAAAGCTAATTTGAAAATTTAATAAATTAATAGGTGAATATTATATATATTATATATTGTTTTTATGATTGTAAATTAACTAGTTAGGGTGAGTGAGCCTAGATAACCTCCTCTATTTGGTTTATATGAGCATGACTTCAACTTCACTGCATGTGATTGCATACAGCAGAATTATAACTTCTTATAGGTAATATTCCAACATCTTTCCAAGAATATTTTAAAATAAATAATTATAATATGAGAAGATCAGTCATATTATTAAATTGATAATATTTTGTATAGCTCTTATGCTCGAATTTCCATTTATACTTACATTCTATATATATATATTAATATAATATCTTTAATTGAATTCTCACTTATATGTATAACTTGAGGTATACGTTTTGTCACTATATAACTTTATGTGAGTGAAAATTATTAATACGTTATTAGTTGTAATGTTTTTGAAGAGAATATATGAAGAGAAAGATGAGCCACTGTAGTCGATGTATGATATAAAGAGAGAGAGTATAGTGTATCTGCACCGTAGAGATGAGCCTCCTCGAGTACGAAAGAATGCGCATTATACATATTGCGGATAATCCTCACATATGTTAGTACTACCGAGCTTACGATTTGTAAAGTGTCACTCGTGATAGTTTGTCAAAAGTCAGTAAAGACAGACGAGCTTTAAGTGACATTATAGCATAATCTTCCCTACTATGCTCTCTTCTGAATTCAAGAAAATATGATTAATATTTCTTAGAATTATTTAGTGCGTTATTATAGAGTCTTGCGTACGTTTATAGAGAGTATATATATGATATTTACTTTCTGCAATAATTAACCAAAGGTATTTCTTAATTCTCATAAAAAAAGTCGCTTAATTTAGTTTTATTCGCGTTGTAAGGCTGAGTGTACTCTTTCGAGATCGAATATACTACTATGAGTTTCTGCACTTTATAAATTATGATATTTTTTAGCCTTTATGAAAGTCTCAAGATTGCCACTTTGCTTTCGAAGAATTTCCTCGCTATACCTATATTATAAATACTATACCTTCTTATTGTACTAGTGTATAGTATCCTCTGAAACTACCCTTATTTCTAACTCTTAACTATAGCTCTCTATAATTCTTAAATAGTATCTCACTTGAGATTAGAAACTGTTCTATTATCTTAGTTATTATGAATCCTTTTTAGGTGAAGTGATGCAAAAGAAGCCTCTCAATTTCATATAGGGAAGTTATTGAGGTGTTGATGATAGACTGTAATAAGTATAGCTATTTCGTATATTTTTGTCTAAGTTAAAGTAGCTCATATTATAATTAGAACTCTAGTGAAAAATCCCAGTATCTACACTAAAATGTAGGTGAGTGAGAAATTATATATACATTTGATAAGTACAATCTGGAATGTGGTGCCTATGAAATGTAGTTATAAATACATTAGATCTACTGTAATATAAGTAGCCTAATAATACATACGTATGCTCTAGATATTTATTAATATAAGAAGTAGAGTTTCTTTAATAAGACTTAATTAGTATTAAGAATAAATATGAATTGTTATATGAGTATATTAGATATTATTTCTGTACCTCCTTCTGATAATGAATTTAGCTGAGGTGTGAATAATCTTTATCTTAATTTGAAGTATTCTTATTTAAGTACTCTCTTTTATAGCTATATGTACTCCTAAATGTACTCATCTACGGTAGTAGTAATTTCCTTGCTCCTGATACGCAGGTTTTTAATAATAGATTAGTATTCAGACGGTGGTGAATTCCAAATATTAAATTATTCTTATTTTATTTATTTAAAAAGATTAGATATTTTAAAATAAACTTTTAATCATATAAATTTATACCCAAGTATAAATTGATCGTATGTATTTTGAGAATTCGTATATCTACCTTAATGAACGCTTGTAAGCTGATGCATATGAAGGTCACATGCCAAGCATATGTGAAAAGTAATAAACTTTTAAGGAATAGTAGTAGTAAATATTAGGCATAAACAATATAGTAATATAATATTATTAATAAATAACCTACTATATTAGATAAATATGATTTTATAAATATAATATAAATAGTTTAACAATAATAAGTACATGTAGTTGGTGGTACAAAACTAAGGCCATTAGTTAATAATAGGTGGAAAAGAATCCACCCTCATAAATTGGTTCTAAAGGTATCCTTATTGAGAAAACTTTTAAGGTATTATAACCAAAAAGTACTGCTCACATATAATCTTATAATATTGTTTACTTGTAGAAAGCAAAGCAGCTAATTCAGCCTTCCTGTGTAAATTTTCGACTGGCAGGTCATAGCTAGAATAAATGACCATCTTACAAAGTACATTGAAATTCAATAAGGCTTGAAACGCTTTTATGACCATGACTGTGATATCATTATATTTGTCAAGTTTTGCTTCACTAGGTATATAAGTTGCCAAGCATGCTATACAGAAGAAATGTCGTAGGTATACAAGGGCTATTAATGATATATAAATTTAATCACGCTTGCTAATTATTGTAAACTATTCTTTACTCATATATCTATGCTTTATTGTAAATAGCGGTAGTAGGTATATTTGCTTAATAGGATGAATTTGCTCGCATCGCTTCCTTCGATAAGTTTCTTTATAATTGTCTCTAGTACAAGTTTAAAATGCCTCTTCCATTAATATAATACTGACCTCAAGAGAAAGTGTAGACACATCATCCTTGTGCACCTCGATTCTCTATCCGTTTTAGAAAAACTTATTTTTTACTCTAACACTTGAAGGGGTTTGATATAGAACATTATTTGCGATTATGTTTAGCTCTTTTTAGACTCTGGATCTGAACTCGATATTTATGAGTCATAGTGTTATATCTATATATACTTTGTACGAAGATTTATCGGCAGCTATTTTAGACTTTGAATACTTTTGTCAATAAAACAAAAATATATAATTACGTTTTTGAGTAGTTTCATTTTCGTATTATAGATTTTAACCAGTAAGGAATATTAATAACTGCTTCGATTGTTCTATAATTCTGTATTATCTGTTCACAATAAGCCTTGTGCAGAAACCAGTATTCCTTTTTAGTCATTTTAGCTCATTTGATTGTAGTCCTTTGATTATTATAAGTTCAAATTATCCTGCGATTAAAAATGGTTATATAGTTAAGATAAATATATTAGATAACTGGGACAGTGTATAAGTTCTTTGATAGTGTAATAGGCATGTTATTGTGAGATTGTAGAATTGCTTATAATTGCTTTAATTTATAGGTATATATTAGATTTGATACAATATTGCCTATACTCATTTTACATTTGATGATAGATGTTAATATGAAATAAGGTAAGCTTATTATGTTTAAGATGGTAGATAAGTCTATATATAGTGAATATTACTGTACACATAATATTAGTGATAATTTAAAATTCCTATCTCTAGAACCTAAATATTTATAAACTGAATGAGTGCCTTCTAATATAAATTGTGAGTAGGAGGCCTACTATTCGTCATACACGATAAAATACTATTGTCACTAATTTACCTCTCTTGTTTATACAGGTTTTATAAGTCCTTCCGACCTTCATACTTTAATCACTATATGATAATGTATATTTTATGAATAAGACAGTATAGAGTATATATATAATATATAGAGTATATATATACTATAATAATATTTTAACTACTTGATAGGCTATCTAGTATATTTTATAATTTTAATAGTAAGTATATGGTCTTATAGCCTCGATTATTTTTAGCAACGTTTTATACTGATTTTATTAATAAATATAAAAACTATTTATAGTTTTATAGAATAAGATAGTATGGTGTGAGTTTTGTGATGTACTCCCCTGGAAGTAATAATTAGGTACTAGAGTAGAATTTACATATTATATCTTGTTAGCGTGATATCAGATATCTAGTGTCCCTTAGAATCCTAGTTGTATAGTTAAGGTTTGTATCTTAATAGTTGACTATATTATAAAGATTGAGTGTTAGAGGATGATTTATAGCACCTATATATAGCAATTTAAACTCGAGTGATTGTGAAACCCCTGAAATTTATTATTATTGGAAGTAATAGACGATGATAATACCACTCAACTTTCAGATATGTATGTTTCGAATATAAGTGAGATATGTTCCAACCATCTCCTATTAATAGCCTTACCTATATCTCCGGCCGTCCTAAAGACATGTAAGGCTCAGTAGTGTTATACGACCTAATAAAAATACGTCCCAAAGTTTTCAATATTTGACTTCTCTCTTTTATTTAATAAAACCAACCTTATAATGTACCTTCTTAGAATGAGTATGTACCTACCCAGGCGTATTGACCTAATTCCTACTCACTTCCTATTTATATATATAAATAACTTGAAAATTTAGATATGTAAATAAATAATATATATATTATCAATCCTTGCTGATATTAAACATGCTCATTTCTTGACTATTAAATTAGTATACTTAACTGAAAGTAGATAGGAATAGATTTGTTTTTTTGTAGTATAGAAAATAGGTGTCAAATTGTCAACCTTACTCGCTTACACCACTCTTAGTTGAGTTAGTTTGTTTTTGTTATGACTAACCTTTTTATTCTCCAATTTTGTCATGAATAATACTACCTATATGCTCTTAAAATTACCAGATGAGTTATATTGACTCTATTTATAGACTAGCTGTAAGCTAATAAGTGACAATAATTTTTATGGTAAGTATATAATATAATTTCATTTTATATATATATATTGGCCAATAATTCATTTTGAAATCATAGACATGTGATCTGGTTTTACATGATTAGATTCATGAAATTAATAGCCGGAAGCTTTCCTTTATAAACTAATTAGTATTTTCGATTTTTAGTGTTCGTAGTCTTACAAGAACGAGATGCAGATTTGTCTGTGACGCTATTATATTTAATGGTTGCCCGGTATAAGTAATATTTTTATATATAGAAAGTTCTTAGTTATTAGATATCATTTAGAAAATGATAGCCTAAGTGTTGGCGATATAAAGTGTACTCTACTCAACAATTATAGTAGACTTAAATATAAAAGGCAAAATTTTATGTACAAGAATTTCTCTGATTTTTGATCCTTTATAGGGCTAAATCCTTGCCTTTATTAACGTGTAGTGTGAGTATATAATAATATATATTGTATTAATGAGGGACAGTTGTGAGGGTTATTGGTCCTAAAGAGATTGTATATGATAACTGTTTATCTAATAGATCCGTATATAAATTATTATAATCTGAAGTTGTGGATAAAGGTAGTATGCTATATATATTTATCTCTTAATAAGGCTTACTGAATATCTATTATTTAGTATGAATGGTCCTAGATAAGGTGAGTACAAGGTTTAGGATTGCGTATTATTTTAATGTATGACAGCTCAAATATACTCTCTTATGTTATTAATATAAGATATATGCAATGCTGATTAATAAACATTTCTGAATATTATATGTGTCTATTTTCTAAGGTCTTAAAATGCCCCTTTGATAAAAGAGTTGATGCATATCCTTTGTCTTGAACTACTATGGCTTTAGTGCATTATTATAGCATTTAAGTGAGTGATTATTGCCCAGCATATATGTCTTCTTTTAAGATATTAATTATTATAATTTATATTATAAATATATACTGTAAAGAAGGCATACCCAGTAGGACTATACATACACTAAGAAAAGCTCGCAGTTAAACATTTATAACTCTCTGTGTTAAAATGTATTGAAACTATATCAGATAATAAAACAATAAATTAGGCTATATAGACATTGTATCAGACTTGGCAAAAATGTAAGATAAAATTTAACACTAATATTAGAATATCTCTCGAAATTACTGATATGCCAAATTTACAATAATATATCAGAGAGAGATTACTCATAATTTGTGTACTCAACCAGCGAGCCGAGAATTACACTTGCTTATATATGCAAGATCTGTTGTCGAAATGGAAAATAACTATCATAATACTTCAATAAGAGTAGTTAAGTTTATTGAAATAAAAAAATTCTGTAGACTGCTAGATAGAATGCAACATGCAATTCGGCTCGGAAGGAGTATAATTCAACAGGACTTGTCCTTTCATACGTTCGTAAGGCCATCAGCAGCAGTTCCCGGCTGAAACGATTAGATACACCTTTCACGTCCTCTTCGTGATACTTTACATTGTCACGGTGGACACTGCTGTCTTTAGATAATATGTGTCTTCCTTAGACTGTTGCCGTGTTTTATACAGCGTGTAGGATATAGGCAGCTTGTTGAAAGATTTGATGACGGTTGCAGCGTAGTACTGCTATAAAAGGATGACTTATACCAGTTATATTTATATAAGTATGTACGCTGGTGAGCGTCCAAATATGACTTGTCATTTCCTGTGCCTTATTATCTGTGTGACAGTGTTCGTTAATCTTATCTTCGATTGATGGTGTGTATTGTATTATCTCTTTATTATTGATTTTTGTGATATTATATTAAAATTAATCTTCTTCTCACTATACACACTCGGTTATTTTGCTTGCAGCATATTCCCTCTTCCATCTGTGTTAATATAATAAATATCTTTTTATCTCTCTATTTTTATGGTGGTGTCAACTCACTCTTTCATCACTCGAAAATTACTACCAGTTCTCCTGCCACTGTGTGTGCTGGAGGATTTTTCTGCAACTCTTTCAATTCAAATAATTTAATAAGTTAATGAATATTTATTTAAACTGGATATACCGTTTTTACTATGAGCAAAGTACCATATATCCACCAGTAATTTGTTGGTATTTTATAATAGACTCCTATTGCTTACCTTTGCTGTCATAGTGATTCAGCATTCTGTAGTGAGTTGAATAAACTAACTTAGAAACTAGTGAGTTATAAAAATTAAAGGTTACTGGATTCCCTCATAAGAGTCCAGACAAGCTGTTAATATAATAATACCTAACCTTTTATATAATTATATGTTTTTCTTATGAAGAAATAGTAATGCTCTACTTGCTTCATATTATATTCCCCTCAAATATTACCAACCTGCCAAAAGATACCAATATAGCTTTTGATCAACTCTTTCCATTCATGTGAGGGAGTTGATGTTCACAGGCTGACATGTTATTCTTGTTATATGAGCACAGAAAAGTAATTGTAATTCTTTCCAAGTAATTATATATTTTATTTACCATCTACAAATTTAAGCTTTTGAGTCTTACACTTGGAACCTTAACCATAACTGTCCTCCTTTATCTACTTTGCTTTCAACCTCCGACTATATTTCAAATGTTCTGCAATAGGTACACTATTCCTTCTCACCTGTACCGCATAAAACCTATATTATATATATATTATATCGAGCCGATGGGACAAATATAAATTCTACTGTAATAGTAATATGTTATTTTTATTCCCATATAATGTATTTATATCTACACTTACTTATATACTATTATATATAGTGTAAACTTTGTAACATACTATAAGCTTAGTAAAGATTCACACATATATACTGCTTTTATTTTTTAGGATGAGTATCAAGTCACTTATGGTAAAGCTTAATTAGTAGACTAGTATTTATAAAAATGCTTATATATTAATGAAAATGATATGCAAACTAAAAATGCTTTTTATACTTATTTTGATATCATATAACTTATGTGACCATCTTTATTATTCGAGCTTCTCAATACTCTATAGCTATAAATTCCAGACCTCTCACATATAGGTCATTTTATTTTGAAAATAATAATTTATAAACATATATATAATCTCCATAATTAGCTTTTCTGAAAATGACATATCATTAATATTTAGGCTCGTTTATATCATATGTTCAATAGAGACTTGCAAATCACATAGGTATAGTATGAGAGAGATTGTACATGGAGTGATGTATGTACTTAAAAGTTCTGTATAATCAGCAACTTATTACACTGGAAAGTAAATATCAATAAATACTATATAGGTAAGTAAGAGTATATTTGTGATATTGTGAGTCTAGTAAGAGTAATAGTTATAGGAAAACTTTGTATCTGTTTTGATGTCCTTGACTAATCGTATATATATATATAATATGTGTTATTATAATCAAATATAAACTGTATGATTGATCCTTAAATCTTAGTACTTAAATATAAATACTCGCTCGTAGAAGCTCGACCACTTAATAAGAATCAATGTACGGCAGCCAAAATGATCCAAAATTCATTCAAAATGTTATAACAAACTAATTAATGTTGAAAAAGTCAAATTTCATTTTTAAGCAGATTTTTCGACACTTGAAACTGATGTTGCATGATGTAGACGTCATTGAAGGTTCTCCCTTTGTAAATCCGACAAATGTTGGAAATAATGTAAATAAATGATGACTCGTCTGACGAAGTAATTCTTCCAAGTCTTCAGCTGTGACTGTCCTAATTTTAAATAAAAAGACCTTGACATAAGGATAAGGTTGACTTGGGAAGTCAGAGATAATATTCCTGAATAAGAAAGCTGTATATAGTATAATTAGATTAGTAAATATAATATTTCTTTTAGAATTAAGTTAGATTTAGATCTATATTATATTTAAGTATTATGTATTGGCTGTTTATATGTGAAGCTTAACTTTTAGTAAAATATGTATGATTATTGCTCATAAAAATTTAATTTGCATTTATATTAATTTATTAAATGTGAGCAATTGCATGTTGTTCTGAACTGAATGTTATGGTTTAAAGTTTTTGTACATTTGAAAATCATTTCCCCTTAATTTGCCTCCAGCAAATTGTTTTTTGTTGGGTTAGAGATATTAGAAATATTTTATTCCTTATTTAAGATCCTTACTATGTTGGTATTAACTATTTTAAATTTAACTTGGGTCTTTTTTAAATGTTCAAGATTTGTAGAGTATTCTTGTATTTCACTGTAATTCAATTTTCATAAATTTTGAACATCTATTCGCTCACTTTTTTATTACTTAAAAATTGGGAAATATTTATATATATGAAAAATTGTTTTATTTTTTTGTTGATTGATATAGATTCTATATAAAAGCACACTGTTTTACATTTTAGAAGCTATTCATTTTCTTACAATAGATTAAATTTTGCCCTTATTAAAGATGATATAAATACTAAAAGCATATCAAATCGAGTCATATAAATTAGGGCTAACACAACTCTAATTTCAGAATAATATGAACATTAAATATTCCTCAAATTGAATCGTTATACCTTACTTTAAGTTTGAACAGAGTATCCACGGATGGCTGATATATGTAGGCAAAATAGGTACTATCAACTTACCTTTAATTTACTAAATTAACCTCAAACAAAAGGCTTCCACCCAAGTTTAAATTCTTGGAAACAAAACTTAAAAGCTAATTTGAAATTAAAATTTAATGGTGAGTTATAATTGTTTTTGTTAGTAAATTAACTAGTTAGGCTAGAACCTCCTCTTATTTGGGTAGAGCAGTTCACTCAACTGCTGTGATTGCATATCAGAGAATTTACTTCTTGGTAAATTCCCAACAATATATATATATATATATATATATATATATATATATATATAATATTATATATAAATATATATATATATATATATATATATATATACATATATATATATATATTAATATATATATATATATATATACTTTATAAATATTATATATATATATATATTATAAATATATATAATATATATATAATATATATATATATTATATATATATTATATATATATATATATTATATATATATATATAAATTATTATATATATATTATTATAGTATATATATATAGTATAAATATATATATATATATTATATATATATTATATATATATATATATATTTATATATATATATAATTATAATATTTATATATATATTATATATATATATTTATGTATATATTATATATAGAGCATTAAAGCATTAAAGCGTTAATCCGTTAATTAACTCGTTAATTTTTTCGTTAACTTTTTAACGCTTTCGTTAATTTTCGAAAAAAAAGTAACGACTATTAACGAGTTAAAATTTTCCCTATATCCGTCCGTTAATCGTTAACTTAAATTACGAGTTATAAAATATTTTTCTAAAGACAAATAAAGATTATATTAGTAATAATTAATTTCGGAATATACATAACTTATTTTTTTTCTCCAAATTTCCTTAAACGCTATACTCACTCAATGGCTCAAATTGTTATATAAACTATTAAAAAAACCTCACTTGGTATAATACTTAAAAAAAAATAATAATTTAAAAAATATAAAAAATAATAAAAAATAATATATAATAAAAAAATATAAAAAAAAAATTAAATAAAATAAATATAATTATCGAGGAAGAACATTTTGTCCATCTGCTGATATGT
>JABUQX010037606.1:55000-67500 GCA_015478945.1 Trachelipus rathkii | reverse complement strand
GCAAGTTTCAACTTATAAATATAGGAAAGTTTTAAAAACAGTAATTTCGTTTACTATATATATATATATATATATATATATATATATATATATATATCTATACTATATATATATATATATATATATATATATATATGGTAGGGAAGTTACTGTGTGTAATAATAAGTGTATATATAGGGGGGGTGAGTGGGGTATGGGAAATGTTCGTAAACCTAAATTAAAGACAGGGATATTATTTTTCTTTATATATAAGGTTGTGTTATAATTTTTTCAGCTTTTACGAGTTTTGTTTTTACCAACAATTTTTTTTTAAAAATTTATTATTTTTTATTTTTGTTTAGTTTTTTTGTTTTTACTAAAATCTTTTATGCTTTTCATGTTTAACGCGTAAATTTTTTTTACATACCCTAAATCAGTAAATCAAACTGCCCTCTCCGCCACCCTTCTGTCCATCTATGATCTATTGATCTATTGATGTATTGATTCAATTCATATTTTTCTTTAGTATAAATATTTTGGATAGTTGGAAAGAAAACAAGTTTTTATTTTAAAGCATTTATAACATAAGTGCAAACTACATAATCGTTAACATATAAATTTTTAGCATCAAATATATTTATTAAAAGAAACATTATTTAAAAAACATATAATGAAATAAATACAGTATACACCACATAAATTAGAACTGATAGGTTGTACAGGAAAACATAAGGTCTTAACATATTGAACATTATTATATTTTAAAAAAGATGTTACATAATGATTACTATTCATAAAATCTAAATGCAGAGAGTCTAGGAAATATACAACATTATTTTTATTCTTATACACTGCTATCCAATGTCCATTGCTCGATACATCCCTAGGAGAAGTGTTGAAGATAAGACCAGAGTCGGTATCCAATTTCACAGAGCTAAGTTCATTACAGGCGAATACACCTAAAAATCTTCTTTCGTTTCTAAAGGCATTTAATATTTCTTCTTCATTCATCTTTAATAATTCAAGATTATATTTCGTACTCTGTCAATCTCGATGATTTGAGGATGTTCCAAATACACCAGAACTGAGATTGGGGATGTCAAACTTTGTCCAAATTTGAGACTCAATCCTAATGTTCCTTTTCTTAGGATATTGAGATGATAAGCATTACAAGCTGAAAGATCAGCTGTGAGATCGTATGCATATAAATTACTGTTTTCAGCGTATGTCTTGAGATCAACACCTGTACCGTTATCGCTGCAAGACACAGTATTGGCAAATAAATCGTAAAAAGGACGCGAACATTGAGAATGGGAGTCTTCATATATCATCTCATAATCACGACCGTATGGTTGACCATTCACATGTAAACTGATACCTCTAAGTCCGAAATGGGTAAATTTAAAGGCGGACTTTCCATAGTTTCCAGAATAAGCATCGTGTTCTACAATTCCTATTATTACCTTCTGAGGTAAGCTACCATTAACAATGTTAGGTATATTAATACTCGATAATCCCTGGGTAAAGTTAAAAATTTTAGTCTCAATTCTCTTGATTGGATATTTTGCTGTATCGGTTAAAAGAGATTTCTCTATTTCCATATGTTTAATGGGAGATAATTTCACTTTACGTACATAAAGCATCCAGTAATTTAAAGATAGGCTTTGGAGCCGTAGTTGTGGCTAAAAGTGCACTTTTAACATTAAGAGCAAATTCAGGTGTAGATCTAGTTAACCTGATGCGGGTGTCCACTGATGATAGAATAAGTCCTGAGAGAATATATCACCGTTTACACGTCCATAATATTCATACGTGTTATTTTTAGACTTAGCAGCGTCGGTTCTATGTTTCTCTACATCTTTCAAATTATAGTAACCACATGATTGCAGGTGAGACTCCTTAGCATCTTGAGAATAATTTAGTAAAGTTTCAATGTAACTTCGATAAGGGTAACTTGCCGCTGACGCTCCGAGAGAAGTTTCATTTAAAAACACCTCAAGTTGATTAAAACACGTGTACAGGAAATTTGTCTCGGTGTACACTATGTGATCGGTTCCTGTGAGATCTGATCCATCTTCGTTTACTAATTTCACTTTCAAATATAAAAACACATTCGAAGGGTCAAGATATTGGTCAGAAGTGCCGGGGATATTGAATTCGAGAGGTACATCGGTATTTGTGATAGCGTGAACGGGATTACTAATAAAATTGGATTCACTCACACTGATCTGTGTAGGGTTCACAGAGAAGAGATCCAATTCGCTCTTACAACAGTCTGGGCTGGAGGGATGGAGGAAATGCATCTTATCGACTCTAACGCTAAACCTTTAATGAAAATATTCTTTAGGTACACATCTATATATTAAGTACAAGTTGCCACATATTATTATTCAAAAATATCCTTTATTTTACGTTTGCATATTTTTTTTTTATTTTTTTTATTTTGACGTTTCTTGCTACGAGGTTTTTTTTTTTTTTATTATTATTATTAAGACGTTTTATACAACGTCTTTTCACCTTTCTAACACCTTGACCAGTCATCTTACGTCGTAGTTTTCGTTTAACATCATCTAACATTTCATCTGAAACATCGGCTAGTCGACGTTTTACAGCACTACGAGGGTCGACACCCCCCATAATATCCTGGATTGTGTTTATTCCCGTTCTGGCTGCTTTTTTAGCGAGGTATTTACCTCCTGATTTAAACAGGGGAATAGCTCTACGAAATAACGAAGCAAAAAATCCTCCTAAACCATATCCCCTCTGCATTCTTGAACCCCTGAAGACTCTTTCTCTTTCCATTATTATTATTATTTACCGGAGCTTCTTTCTTATGTGTACTTTACACACTGCTGTACCAATTGTGAATGGGTATGGTTTGCCTTCGACGTCTCTTATATAAACGCGAACTGAACTCAGTTGGGTCTTACTCATAGGTAAGTAGTGAACATTAGGAAAGCTTATAACTTTACGACCTTTAGGAAAATGAACTACTCTTAACAAAGAGGCTTTAGTATTCCCTACATACTGATGGTCTACAATATCTGTATAAACATAGGCCATACCTGGATCTTGAAACATCTTAGTAGGCAAGCATACAAAATGTAATGAATTCTTGGTGTCATTTTTTGAGACATACTCTTCCATCGTTGGTATATAACGCATTAGATCCTTTAGAGATGGTTTGATATTATTTCCCGATATTTTGTATACATGTGAGTAACAACAATTACGAAACCAACCTGAGGCGCGGAAAATAAATAAACTTATATCTTTCAGGTTCACATGCTCATGAGATTTTAATGTGATTAACACGTTATCTTCGTTAACGGATTTATTAACAAGAAACACTAAATCTGTACATATTTGACTTTCTTCAAATTTTTTGTTTAAGTCTATGAACACCTCGGTAACCGATTTATAGTGACCGTGCTCTAATAAATAATTTTCAACGAAATATTCATTGGTGCCTCGTTTGATGGTTGCAATATTAGGTTTACTTTTTAATACATTTTTAACATTATCAACATTTCTAAGTATCGTAAACGCCAAATATGAAAGAGGCATATTCTCTATCGGCGTCGAGAATTATTTCACTTAATCCTGCTTCATATATTTCTCGATCAAAAGTTATAGTGTTCAATAATTGGGTAGTATAGTCCGATATTTTATTTTCAGGATATAGATCCATAGAAGCCGATGAGGCAGCGTTAAATAGAAATGATCTTCTCTCCATGTTCTATTAAACTGATCAATGTTCTTAATTTCTGCATTTATACTTATATTAAACTTCGCGGGAGTAACCTACCCATTTGACAAGATACTGTTTATTTTTACCTTTTCCTTTAGATCCTAATATTTTTTCTATTTTATACTCGTGACTCTTAGGATCAAAGCGTATTTTCTGTATTTCTTGTTTATAGAACCCTCCTTTTATTTGTTCGCCATCTAAATCCTCAAGATAGTATAATTTTAACCCATCTCTTGGGAATTCTCTGATTGTATCTACTTTAAAAACTTCTCTTGACCATCCAGCCTCATAACCTTTTCTGAAATTTTCATCTGACCTAGACACTCTCACGTAATCTCCTAATTTAATGCCTGTGTTATCTTTTATTTTTCGTACAGGACGACTCGGAACTGAGGGTTTTGTCTTTACCATCTCTAGAGGGGTCTTCTTAAGTGTTCTATGATAAGACCTATTATAAGAATAAGCCAAGTCTTGCAGTATATCTATATATTTAAATGTATTCATCTTCGTGAAATATCTGTGCATTCTTTCTTTTATAGTTCTTTGTACTCTTTCCACAATTGCAGCTTTATTAACTGAAAATGTGTTATAGTACCCTATATCATACTCTGTAACTATTTCTTGAAACTCTTTGCCTAAAAATTCTGTACCTTTATCTGACCACATCAATTGAGGATATCTGTTATCCTTATTTATAATTTCTCTCACAGCTTCAGCAACAGTTTTTGACTTTTTATCTTTTAAAGCCTTTAACCATAAATACCTGGAATATACATCTATCACAAAAAGAATGTATTGATACCCCTCATTGTAAGATTTATATTTTATCATCTCTGTCAAATCTAACTGCCAGACGTTATCTAAATGACGGGCTATGGTTTTCCGTGTAGGAAATTTTTTCCGAATAGGTTTATGTAGAGTAAAAGCATCCTCCCCTTGTAAATAATTTTTCAGTTCTTTTTTATTAATGTGAGGAAACTTTGACGCAAATCTTGAAAAGCCTCCATAACTGTAAGGCTGTTTCATGTCATAGTAATATTTATCGACTGTATCCTTTACCTCCATCGTGATCAATGACAAATAAAAACAAAAAAAACATTATATATATGTATATAAGATAAGATAAATAAAAGAGGAAAAGGAAACAAATATTTTTAAAAAAGCAATTTTTAATCATTAAAATTATATATACAATATCTTACACAAATTAGTTTCATAAAAAAAGTAGTTCAAATATGCTTACAACATGTGCATATTTTAAAATATAATACAATCACATAAAATTAATTTTAAAAGAAATAATCACAAAATATTTAATAAGCTTGAGCTTGGGCCATAGGACTTAACAGATACTGTGTATTTATAATATACTGACGGAGACTAGGGAGTCCATCCGTTGTCACGTATGTGTAAATATCTCTTGCTGATATTTTCAAGTCTTGATCTTTGTATGCAGGAGTCTTCATTTCTTTTTCCCAATGAAAAGTAAATTTTTCAATATCTATAACGTCCATGACATCTGCTAATTGAGCGTCAAACATATAGTTTTCGTTGTACACAGTGTATAGTAAGCGATGGGCTGTATTGATAAGATGGTCTAGTTGGTCGACTTCGACATCCCGTCTTAATATTTCTTCACGCATCTTGATAAATGCTGTAATATGTTCTCTACCTACGATTTGGAAACCATAATTTGTCGGCCTGTATATTCCTTCAGGGGTGCTTCTATACCAACTGCGTAAGTCAATGGCTTCAATATTGTTATGCAGAGAGAATACAAGAGTTAATCTTTTCGTATCGTTGGCTTCGCCTCGTGCAATGAATTTGTTACGCTAGATGAAACGTAATTGTCGTTCACCCATGTATTTACTTCTTCAAATACGCGGTTTAATTCTTCACACGATAAGAATAGAGGCCGGTTGTTTGTATGAGGTGGAGAGGAACATGTGAAGTAACGTTCCCCACTAATTTTACGACGGAAAAATAAGTTCACTATATCTTTGGGATGGGATATCTTCCATGACACAATATCGTTTACGAACTTGGTGTTTAATAGAGAAACCATGTTGACACAGCAAAGTCGAACGCTCAACTGAAGAATGCTTTCATCCTCAGCGACGAGAACTCTGTAACCCTAAAAAGGGGAGGTCGTCAACCAACCAATCAGAGAAATGTATACAAAAGCTAATAGGAATGCTAACCCTAACAGGCAACCCTAAAGGTGAAACCTAATCCGTAAATGAACAGCTGCACTTTAGGGTTACTTTCATGTTTATACAAAGGCTTTCAGGAACACTATTCGTAATTTTAGACCTAACAGTAAGCCTAATGGGGGAGTATAACGGCTAAAAATGAACAGCTGCACTTTAGGGTTACTTTCATGTTTATACAAAGGCTTTCAGGAATGCTGTTCGTAATTTAGACCTAACAGTAAGCCTAATGGGGGAGTATAACGGCTAAAAATGAACAGCTGCGAGCGTCTTTCAAAATCTTTCATGTTTGAACAGATGTTAAGCCTAATGAACACCTGTTTTATATCATCTCAACCCTACATTTTTAACCATTCTCGACTCATGCTTGCCTTTTTCCTTAATTTGTTTACCGATGGATAGGGGTTCTTGTGGGATCGTTTTTTTATTAGTCCTAAAGGAGAGGGTGATGACGTCATTACAGCTGAAGAGCTTGACGCCATAGCTCTAGGTGTAGAGTACACGTTTTCCACATCAGCCAAACGTTCCACATTTAATATTAAACTTTTAGGAAAATTAATTGTTCTTAATTTTTGTTTTATTATAGGCCATCCTGTGATAGGGTTTCTTCGCCAATTACGTACAAGATCAGAAACTAGGTCTACGATATTTGATCCTATAATAGGATCACCGTCTATTACAATTTGACCATTAGAGTCCCAATTAATCTGACCTTTCAAAGTGTTATATAAAGCTATTCCTTTATTTTTTACACTGGTTGGAAGACTGCTTTCTAAAATAGATTTAAAATCTTTAATAGTTTCAGCTTCTTCTTCAGTTTCATTTACAGATCTAGGGATATTTTGGCTGGTATATTTTTCTTTCAAATCTATTAGCTTTTGTAATATCTCCTGATACTTTATTCTTTTATCGTGAATGTTCATATGTGAATTTAAAATTTGGCCAAGCTCGTTTTCGATACTAGACATTTGTTCCAATTTAGGATCATATAACGTAGTAGGTTGAGTCTGTTGTTGTTGTTGTTGTTGTTGTTGCTGTTGCTGTTGTACAGTAATATTATTTATTTTTTCGTACTAGTTCTCAGAAACTCCCTTCTCATTATTATTATTATTATATTATTATTATTAATTATATTATTATTATTATTATATTAATTATTATTATTATTAATCAGCTTTGACCAGTTAGTAATTTAGTTAGCACCGGTGTTACAATGCTAAATAATAGAGGGAGGAAGGCTCCTCCTGTCTGTACCAGTTTCTTTTTCTTAAAAAAATTCTTCTTTTTAATTTTACGTGTAAGTTTTCTAAGGATGTTGCTATGTCGACGTAACTTTTGTTTCTGATGTTCTTTTATAGGAACATTTCCTTTTATAAGGTTAAGACAAATTTCACATACGAGTCGGGTAAATGATGTACATTTTAGATGTTTACATTTTTCAGCTTTACTTAGTTTCCTATAATTTTTTATAACAGGTAAATATTTTTCAACCAGCTTACTCATTGTTATTCAGGGATGTAGACAATTTCAGTTTCGTTAGGTAAGATGTTTGTACGTAACAGTACTCTGTATGTGTTCTTAGGATGAAGATCACACAGTAAATAACCGTGAGGGGATGGAATGTAACTTTTTATATACCTTCAGGATTCCTTTTCTTTGCATAGGAACATTTGACTTGCTAACACATTGATTTGACTTACATCTCTTCTTTGACCGAACAAAATTAAATATTGTGTATTTAAAGACACATCTCTCATATATTTATTCTGATGAAAGATATTTTGTGTTATAAAAAACACAGTGACATTTAAATGATGGGAGAAGACTGTGAAAGTTTCAGCTATATCCTCATTCAGTTTATGCATCAAGTCGTCAAGGATAATAATTTTATGACCCTGTATATTTTCCAAAGACTTTACATCGTATATACCTTCATGAAATTGAATCACATCTTTATATTCGTTAAACTTTTCTTGGTACACACTGTAACACCAGATTATTTTTACAGGGAGTTGTTCGAATAGATCAGGGTGTTTTAGGAACTTTAGCAATGCAAAAGTCTTACCAGATCCTGTAGGACCACACACAAGAGATGTACAGGGGGATCTAAACACGAATTTTTCTAAGGTGTTCATCATACCGATGTTTATTCAAAACTGTTAACAACAATATTTATTTCAACTTATATATATATAAAGCATAAAGATGCAAAATGGAGGGAGGGGTTAATGTTTCATGTTAGGGTTTGAAAATTTCTGAAAGAGGGCGGAGTTATATGGATTTCGTAATGTTTGGGAGGAAACGGTGTATATAACACATGCTTGGGTGTTGTTAGCTGTTAGTTATATTCAGTCTGTCGTAGAGTCTACATCTTAGTGAGCGATAGTTACTAGGTGTGTTTTCCGTTGTGTGATTGGTAATAATAATAATAATAATAATAATAATAATAATAATAATAATAATAATAATAATAATAATAATAATAATAATAATAATAATAATAATAATAATAATAATAATAATAATAATAATAATAATAATAATATTTTTTTTTTATTACAGTTCTTGATAAGAATCACCAGATTATTGAAGTTCTTGATAAGAATCACCAGATTATTGAAGCTCTTGTTAAGAATCAGAATGGCACAGCTTAATATTTTCAACGCGGGAAAGATTCACACTCTTATGAAAATGTTTGCGGTAAGTCTTGTTATTTTTTATTTTTTAAATTTAACAAATTTTATTTTTTAATTTAACAAATTTTATTTTCTTTTTAATAATTTGTTTCGTAAATTTTTCTGTTATATTTATTTTGAAAACTTTTTTAAACTTTTTAATAATTTTTTTTTTTTTTTTTTTCTAAAACTTTTATAATTTATTTTTTTCTGAAAGTGTTTATTATTATTATTATTATTACAGTTTCGACCTTTCTGCTACATTACCGAAGCTAGTGGATTTAACAGGGGTGGAGGAGGAGGAGGGTTCAACAACAACAACAACAACAACAACAACAACAACAACAACAACAACAACAACAACAACAACAACGATCCTTCATCTGATAATAATGGTGAATCCGGTAATGATGAGCCACCCCGTGAAGAGCGTAAAATTGTTCGTGCTAAACGTGGTCTTCAAAATCGTGATGCTAAGAAAAGAGTTACATGGGTCAACGATGCCGGTGCAGGACCCAGTGGAGTGAACGATCACAGAGATGCACCTATGGATGTTGATCCTTATGATGGTCCAGATGATGGGGTAAGTGTAATTTGCAAAATTCTTATAAATATATATTGTTTGAATGAAATATTAATTAAAGTAAGAAACTAAGTGAAATCTTGTAACTGTAATTATTTAAAACAATAAGAAAATGATAGAATCAGTTAAGTTAGGTTAAGATAGGTCTTATGTTATTACTAGTATATTTATGATTGATTCTCTTTTTACAGAAGAATAACAAAAGAAAACGTGATGATGATGATGTTGATGGTGATGAAGAAGATTTTACAGCTGAATTACTTGAAATTACAACGTCCGCTGTCTCTAGAAATTCAGGGGTCATTGATACTCATCGATACAGAATAAGGGTGAATGAAGGAAATGTGTTCAGACAAGGTCTTGATATTGAGGATGCTTTCAGAAGGGTCATTCGAGCTATTGTTGAACATCTAAAAAAGGAGGTGAACTATGGAGAATACAAAGCAAGATTTTGGTTTACTTTCAATGACGGTGCACGTAACGAATTCCATGTCAATCTTGCCCATAAAGATGTAAAAGATAATGATGATTTGGTATCAACCTTGTGCACCCGACTAGAACAAGCCTTTCAGTCAGGAGATAAAGCAACGTTCAGTGATTTCATCGTCGAAGTCCAGGTATTGCATAACCCTGAAGGAAATGGCCCCATAATACCTGGTCAAATTAAATTTACCCATCCTGAGCTGATCACAAGTCATTTATTAGCAAGTAGGTATGACAGGAGGATTGATGCAGTTGGATGTGGATTTAAAGCTATAGCTACCTGTGTAAAAGTTGTTACCGAAAAAAAAAGATATATCTAATGTTACAATTGATACTATAGTAAAATTAGGGAAGGATATAGCCGATTGGTGCGGTTTAAATTATGCTGACCCTTTGACGGTTGATAAATTTGCTATAATAGAGAGGGTCTTAAATTGTAGGATATTTGTCTACAGAAACGATAAAGATGAAAAGTTGCATGTAGTTTATAAACCTAGAGAAAATGACAGAGATAAAGATTTGTATGTAATTGGATATGATGCTGTCAATACTCATTATTATTACCCTCTTCCCAACGATAAAATCAAATTAACAATAGGTAGTGTGAATCCTGATAATATGACGGGACAAATTTTTTGCAGACAATGTTATAGCTTTGTGTCAAATATGGTTTTACATCTACATCAAGAATGTGAATATTATAAATGTAAACAGTGTCTCACCTATGAATGTGGAGGAAGGGCTGAAGATAATAATATTCCCTTAAAGTATTGCGCTGAATGTAATCGTAATTTTTATAACGAAGATTGCTTTAAGAACCATAGAAAAAATAACAAACTCGTATGTAGGAAAATAAAAATTTGTAAGCTGTGTGATACAATGAAGATGTGTGATAATCAAGGACAGATCCGCCATGACTGTGTGAATATACATTGCAGAGTTTGCGACGTGAAGTATAATCCTAATAAAGGAGTTCATAAATGTTTCATGAAAACATTGAAAAAGAAAGAAGACAATTGGCAGGAAAATAAAAATGTTTATACATTTTATTACGATGTGGAAACGTATAACCACAACGAGCAGGATCAAGGAGACGGAAAATCAGTTGTTGATATGGTACCATACTTGCTTGTGAGCATGTTAGTATGTTATAGATGCAGCGGAAAAGAATTAAGGAATGAACAGTGTGAGACATGCGGGACTAAACGTCAGGAAATCTTCCATTTGGATTTGAATGCTGAAAACGATTCTGAAAAGTGCCCAGTCGATAAATTCATAAATTATTTATTCAGTTTTTCGGAAAAACATAAGAAAGATGAAATCATAGTAGCAGCTCATAATGGAGGGAAGTTTGACACACAATTTGTGTTCAGTAAATTATTAGCAAGACCCGGTGCTAGTGTTATTTCTAGTAATCCTGTAAAACGAGGCACAAAGATCATTACTATGACGGCTCAGCATAATATAACATTTAAAGATACCCTCTTATACATGCCCTGCGCTTTGAAGAAGCTACCTAAATGCATGGGGCTTGATGGTGATGTAGCTAAAGGATTCTTCCCATACAGATTTCTTACCTTAGATAATGTAAATTATGTTGGCCGAATACCTGCTAGAGGGTTATTTGAAATTGAGCGAATGGAAGAGTCAGAGAAACGAGAATTTACCGAATGGTATAGCTCATTCGAAAATAGAGAGTATGATATTAAATCAGAATGCACTAAATATTGTGTACAGGACGTCGACATTTTACGTCGAAGTTTTGAAAAATTCCGAAAGATATTCATTGAAATGTTCCAAATAGATTGTTTAACAGAATGTTGTACAATTGCTTCACTTTGTTTTAGAGTTTTTAAAACCCATTATATGAAATCTAATACTGTTGCTCATATCAGTCGAGATGGAGAGAAAAATTATTCGTATGAAGGTATTCGGTGGATAGCGTTCATGGAGAAGTATACAGGTCAAAGGATAACCCATGCGCGGAATGGTGGTGAGCGTGTGTTTAAGCTTAAGAATAAACATGTACATCCTGATGGATACACAGAGGTCCCTGTTGTTGATTATACACCTATTGATGGAGATGCTTTTGTTACCCTCAGACAGCTTCAAGTAGACAACCAGTTGAAACCTCGGAATGAACAGAGGTGGATGGAAATGGATGAGGCTGCATCTGCACCCGGTGCTAGACCAGTGGAAAAGAAACGCATAGTGTACTTGTTCCATGGATGTATTTGGCATGGGCATCAGAGTTGTGAGGATGGCAAGCTTGAACATAGAGGTGTCTCCAGTCTGGACAGGTATAGAATGACTATGCTACAAGAAGAATCATACAGAAGAGCAGGGTTTGAAGTTGTGAGGGTATGGGAATGCGAATGGAAAAAAATGAAAGAGGAGTGCACGGTGAGAATACTTCACGCTGACCCTGAAGAAGAAGAAGAAGAAGAGGAACTTCTGAAACCCTATGTCAATAGAATAGGTAACGATGTCGCAAATCATAGACTTATTATTGGTGATGCTCTGTACGGAGGTCGTACGGAGCCATTTGTGTATTACTTCCCTCCCACAGACGGTGCTAACAAAATTTATTACTTAGATTTCACATCGTTGTACCCCTGGGTTCAAAAATCTCAAGAGTTCCCTACAGGCATCCCTACGAAACTTGTAGGAAGTGATATCCCTAGCATTCCTGAATACATAGCGAACATGCACGAGAAATATTTCGGGGTAGCTTACGTTAGCGTTTTACCTCCTCAAAACTTATACATTCCTGTTCTACCAGGGAGGTATAAAGAAAGACTAATATTTACTCTATGTCG
>JABUQX010037606.1:22500-42500 GCA_015478945.1 Trachelipus rathkii | reverse complement strand
GGAAGAAATGATGGAAGATGGAGGCGAAAAGAAAGATTTTTTAGACTGGCAACAACATTATAAAGATAAAGAGGAAAGGTGCAACACTCAAGGATAAGCAAGGAGAGAGGTTTGCGTGAAATCAATAGAACAAACAGGAGATGACGATACTTCACGTGAACTGCAAATGTGAATGAACCAGGGGGAGGAGAGGAGAGAAGAAAGATGGTGGAGGAGAGGAAGTATGAGGAGGGGAGAGAAATAACTATGAAGAATTAAGGATGGCTCTAAAAGCGATGAGAACGCGGTAAGCCACCGGGTGAAATGGGATAAATACTAGAAGGATAAAAGAAGGAGGAAGAGAAATGAAAGAAGAAATTGAATTTTTAATATCTGCTTTGGAACCGCAGAGTCGGCTACGTCTACGAGTAATCGTCCGATTGGATACGTGAAAGTCCCATTATCACTGCCCCTAATATCACTACCAGAGCGATACAATGAGCCATTTACAGGAGATCTGTAAAAACATATAGAGAGCAAACTCTTCCTTCTGCTTGAAATACACTCTGGGTCACAAAAACAATTGACATAGCAGTTTATAGAAAAGTCTGAGAATGTAAAGGTAAGAAGCCCAGACTGGGAACAGAGCCCATTGGACTACACACACGACGCATACTAGAAAGCACGTAGATTCTCTTTGTTCTCGACTTCTGAGCGAAATTACGCTGACTTGATAAGGTTATGAGAATTCTAACCCTAATGAGTATAATCTATAGCATTATAGATCTCGAGAAGAACTTGAAATTCAGTGCCTAGAGAAAGACTTTGGAGTAGTACCTGCATACGAGATATGGCAGGTTTCGGTTAGAGCAAAATTGAAGCAGGACGCTTCTGTGTTTTGTTTGAATGAGCAAAATTTCTCTCAAATAATCGAATAATGAGAATACAGGAATGTCTTCGAGGTCATCCAACAACGAGAGAGGCCGGCTTTTGACTATAAAACGTCAGACATACAGGGCATCATGGTCCTTCAGCAGAGGAAACGAATGAGACGTGATGTTGGAGACTAAGAGGTTGTTATGGTGCAATTAAAATAAAAACGGTGGAGAAATGTAATATTTGGTGGAGATATATATGGCAAGAGTGGAGGAAATTGTACAAGAGTATACACAAAGATAGGATTGGCTCTGTATTGGTTGGTTCTTACGTTCAAGCTCCTCTGTGTATCATCCATACTGATTAACCAGACTATGACTCAATGAATGTGGAGGATGTAATTTATATGTTGGTTCACTCTATATGAAGAGATATGTTTCAACACCGATTTTACATATAGAAGAGCAGAGAATAGGTGTACACAACATGATTTGATGATAGTAGATAATACAGTGTCGGAGAGATGCTCAACGTTTTTGAGAGAGAATCCATGTGTGCGAAGCATAGATCTGAGACAAGAACAGAGAAAAGTGATTCCATCAAGAAATAATTGCGAGGTTCGATTGTAGGCTATATCTTTGAAAAACGTCAAACCTCGCTATTGCAGCTAATGATGCGGGCGTCGGGACACTAGGTAAAGGATTGCACACGCAGGGGAGTATTCCTTAGCAGCCAACAAAGACTCAATGGAGAGTTTGTGAGGAGATCCTCAGTAGGCTATCAATAGACGTATCAGATGTGTAAGCACTCTCTACGGACGACACGTATCTTGTGATAAGATATCTCAAGGTGGTGTCTAGTTATCTTCTTCTCCTCGCAATCATCGATGAGCATAGTGCGACCTATCGCTAAAAGCAGCTTAATTGATAAGGCAAGCTTAACCAATGACGCCTTTTGTGCAATCAATAGTAGGTGACAGATTTCAAGTCTCAGACTGTCCCAGATCTCTGATCAAGTTACTAGATCAACCTCCAACTTCGTCGACTCGTATCATATTTACATTAGTCCAAATAATATATATATATTATATTATATTATATATAATATAGATTATTACTATATATTTATATATATATATATATATATATATATATTAATATAATATAATATATTAATACTATTATAATTATATTAATATATTAATATATTATTAGAATAATATATAATATATATATATATATCATTATTAATATTATATAATATATACATATATACTATAATATATATATATATTAATTATTATTACTTAATAAGTATTAATAAATTAACTATATAACGTAAATATTATATTATAGGTGAGCTTAGTAGGCAGGATTTACATTTATTATGTGTAGTGCAAAGGTTGAGTAGAATATTAATACTATTATATATATTATTATATTATATATATATATGATATATATATATATAATATATATTATATATTTATAATATATTATAATATTATTTTATTATAAATATATATATATACTATTAATATATATATATATATATATATATATATTATTAATATTCATATAATACTATATATATTATATATATTGATATTAATACATATATATAATATATTATAATTATAGTATATTGTTACTATATATAGGTGAATACTGATAGATGAGTCGTTGGTAGTATAATGTGTATAGAGGATTGTAGATAAGATTATTGGTCATGATAGTGTGACGTTAAATATAGGTAGGGTTTTAGAAAATTATAATAGTTAAGATAAGTAATAAGGTTATATGGTATGATGTAAGTGATATAGTAGATTAGTACTCTACTATGGCTGACTGAATTTAGTAAGCTATGGTGAGTCGAGCATTGGAATGAGCTAGTAATATTACTGAGTATTTATAGATTATTTTTTGTAGTATATAATATATATGTATGAATGATCAAATACGTATATAGCTAACAGATTGATTTACAGAGTATTGATAATAGGTATAAGTTGTAGTAGTATAAGTTGCATGATGAAAGGATGGTACTGATTATGCTATATAATATCTATATAATATATATATATATATATATAGCTATTCTTGTGACGATGTAAAGATGAATTAGTCTGAGTGCGCTTGGAGTACTTATATACTGAGATATATTAAGTTAGTATTCCTGTTTTATATATATGATGATAACTATATCGTCTGAATAGAAGTTGATCTAAATATATAATAGATATATGACGATACAATTGTAGTTCAGTTTATTATTGACAATACTAGAGGTCCTAGTTTATGGCTGTGATGTAAAGTAATATTTGATAAATAGAGAAATTGAACTCAGTATATTAGTGAGAGAGTTGTTAGTTTTAGTGTGAATAAATTGGAATATAAATGAAGACATAATATGATAAGTACGCTGAGTATGGTATTTGGTTTCATTTGATGGTAAATAGTGATAGACTTCATAGTCTAGTATTGAGATGTTATAAACCGTATCTGTATAAGTTGGTGACATGTATGTGATGTTGTAGATCATACCTAGGACTAGATGTGTCTGTGCTTGTGTTGTGTGTGTGTGTGAGCGCAGATTGGACTTAAGGAGCTAAGCATCCATGACGATTGAGACTCGAGATGCAAAAATGTGAGATTTGATCTTCATGCAAGCTCACAAAGACTGATCAAGTCTGGACTCAAGTGAAGACGTGCTGCAGTTTGTGCTGGTTCAACTTCATGGAATATTTTGCGACGTGATGTTTCAAGAAAAGTGCTAATGAAATAAATAGAGTATAATGGCAAGCGGACTGGGTATAGCCCACCTGGGCTAAGTAATCAACCACACATTAAACAAGTGCCATTATGAAGGGTCCATCGATTTCCCGTGAATCATTACTTAGTGGTCTTTTTATACATGCGATATGATATCTCTCTACTAAAATAGCGATACTAAGTAAACGTAGATCAAAGGTATACTGGTTGACTTTCTTTGTTTAAACTACGACTTGTTTAAGCATATATTTCTCTATCTACTACTTTCTGATTTCTCCGGCGGCATGTACGCACCCTCACCCCAGTCTTGGAGAAAGAGGTTGTATGATGACTGTGTCACCCAGATAAGTGAGATTTAAATAAATATAATAATATCTTATATATTTTGAGAGACGTTAATATATAGTAATATTATAACGGGGTTGCAAGTATACTGCAAATCTATGACTGGATATATATACTATATATTAAAATATATATATATATATTAAGCTAATTTATATATATAGACGTCACTTGGTATTATATCTATATGATACGAAGTTCCGCCAATTAATTGATTTACAAATACTACAATATAGTTATATGGCATTATTTGTTATACCTTACCTATATATAATAACTGTTACTATTCCTAATATCGATCATAATTACCATGACATGTACCTTATTAAGCTGTCTCTGATTATATTAGTAGTTATTCTAATATGATCTACAAGTATGATTATATTATACTATCTTCAATGAGTAGCTAAAAGACCTCTTATCAATGAGTACTTTTTATAATCAACTCTGATTATATGATAGCACTCCTCAGTTCAATATAACTCATAGGTTAATTATAATTTGAGGTGAAATAAAGGTGAATTGGTTATCTCTTAATGACTTCAGTAAGTTCCTAGTATCTTTTACTAACTTATTATCTATCTTCTCATTTATTTTATCTAGCTCGACTCCCATTTAGTACTGAGTTTGTGTGTAGTGTGTACGAGGATTATTTGAACTTAGAGCTAGCAAAAGATTGATGAATTATAATGTTCCTCTCTACACTCAATAAGTTACTCGGCGTGGGTTAGTCCAGGATAACTTGATTTTCGCTTTTAAAGCCATGCTCTAAATAAAAAAATCATAGATATATAAAACGTATTCTCGGTTTGAGTGAACGAATAAAACTTAAGCAGTCTCGTACAAAGTTTCTCATTTATAACACTCTTGTCATGTGCAGAATGTGAGAAAATTAATAAATCTGCTATTGTGGCGACGTTAAATAATTATTTAAAGAGGAGTCGTACTGCGAGATACACATGCAGTGCGCTTGGGTGGTGCTGGTCTTGAGTTGTTATGACCAGCATGCTATTTAGTTTCGATTTATTGTAACCCCACTAGTCATTATTGACGACCTCTGCGGTAAGGTTTTCAAACAATATTCGACGATATCGAGTTTTATATATCCATCTGCGTGTTCATTATTTTATCTACCTATTTTTATACTACATCGTGATAACGCATCCACTTATGGTCCATATTTAAGCCTCTGTTCTATCGTTTTAATTGGTTTTCTATAACGCCAAGTAGTTACCTCTTCAAGAGTGCAATGACTTTCAATGTACTTATTAAAATAAAACACGTAGCCCATGATTCAATTTAACAGTACAGTATTTTTAATTAGAAACTAAAAAGGGATTGCCTATTCTTAATGTATCTTTCATGTAATAGTATAGTATCTATTCATCTTTTGCTTTTCCATTTTTTATTCCAGTCTCACTTCCAATTCTTCTAAAAACATTGAAATTGATTCTTGTGAAGAAGTACATTATTTAGTATTATTATCCAACTTAATTGCATGTTTGATTAGATAGGACTTCAGGGTGATAAAATTAGCTATGTTTTTTTTATATGAACTTTATGCTATTCCTAATACATTAGCTATTAGTGATTTGAATATAATAAAAAAAATGTTTAATAGCTTTAAATGACAGTCTCTAAATTACTATGACAGATTATATATTCTTCTCGTTAACAATGGAAATTTTATACTTGCAGGATTAGTCTGAGAATATTTCAGGAGTTTCATTATTATGATAGCTCAGGCCACAACCGTACTCCTCAATATTACTGGTTATCATATTTACTAACTGTCCATAAACCACAAACATCAATAAATAGAGTCGTCGCCATAAACATAGTTTAAAAAAATAGTAAAAAATTACCACTTAAGGCATTATAAGCATTATAAAATATTTGATCATATACAAGTAGTTGACTCATAGCACAAAGTCACGCCCCTAATAGCTAATTTCACAAAATATCTTTTATACAAAGTTCGTTGACCGATCATAGGTAAGCAGCGTGGAAGTCTTAGGTCATTCTATTTCATTTAGCTCAACAAAGCTTTCTCAACTCTGTCACTCAAAAGGTATTAATAATCGGTTAATGATTCTAGTACAAAGTGCTCAGTAGTGCCTACTAAACTCTATAAGCTCATTTTTTATGCACGTATGTAGTGTAGTACGGAATATAATGATATATTTTTTAAAATCGATTTAATAATTAATATTTGATAACTGACATTGTACTAAATAATTATTATTTATATAGTTATATAATACTATATAGTGATACGATTTTGAATTTCTAATCTATATAGCTTCATGATTATAATATATTCATATTATTATTCCATAATATTCCATATTGCTATGCTAATATAATAAATTACATCTATAGCTAAGAGTCTATTAATTTATGCTTTATTTTGAAAATTAATTTAATAAGTTATAAATATTGTTCTACATTTTAAACAATATTTTTGTTTAATAATAAAAATAATAAATAATCAATAATCTTATTATTATTATGGTTTATTTTAAAATAACCAAATAATATTATATACTACATATATTGTTCAGATTAATAAATCTTATATATTATAATTTAGAAACTCGTTAATAACATCATGACCTTCTAGGCTTTCGACAGCATTGATGAACCTGAGACAGGTAAAGATTTTTTTTTATTTTAAGTATACTTAGATGTTAAAAATTGGAATGTGTGTGTAGTAAGATTATTAAGAAGGATATTACCGTTATGTGTTGTTTAATTGCTGCCTCTTATTTTAAGGCGGAGAGGTATAATAAGTTGTACATTAAATTAATAGGTAGATAATATGGAGGGTGATATTTTAGTTAGAAGAGTATATGGTGTTAGTATATATCCTAATTATAGGGCAATAATACTGGAGGTATGCTAAAGCACTCAAAATTACATTTTATACAGTGATAATAATGATCCATAATGATTATATGAGGTCTACGTCATTTATAGTCACATGTGTAAATATCTTACCTCATTATAGGGAAGAATTTTTTTATTTACGTTGATACTCCTCGACTAGATTCCTACTACTAAAGATATAAATAGTCATATGCTTTCTTTACTCGACTTTGAGTCATATAATTAATATTTTATATCTACTACTATTATATTACTATCTTCTATACATATAGCGACAACGCTAATCTACTATTACTACTATCCTATAATATCAGGAATAAATATAGGTAGTATTTATAATGATGATATAATATAAGATGATGTATGATGTATCTGATAATGATAATTGTGATGATGATGATGATTGTGATGATTATGATGATTATGATGATTTCTAATTTATTGTATTGTATATATATTTGAAATAATTGGTATACTATATTATATATAATAATTATTATATTAATATATATAGTTTAATATATATATATATATTTATATATAGTAAATATATAATGTAATTTATGATCATAGTAACTGAAACGAATAAATGTGAAGCAACATATCTTCTAATTATAAGAAGTATTTTTTATATATCATTAGATAATTTATTTATTTAAGTAATTATGATTTACATTTATATTTGTGAATGTGTCGCCATTGCACTCTAGATGTTACAATAATGTTAATGTTAACATGAAAATTTAATATAGAATAAGGTACAATTCATATAACCTTATTACATGATAAATTGTAATAAAAAGAAATTAAAATTCAATATTGTAATTTGGTGGAATAAATTTAATTAAATTCCGATAATTAACCTAGCTAATTTGAGTACAATTTTTACCATTAGTAAATATAAAATGTCACAGGGTTCCGTGACATCGTTCTATCCGCATGTATCTCTTTATTTTTCGTGAAGTGAGTAGAAATAGTGGTCCTTTTAAACTGCAACGTTGTTACAACTTTTTACGTTATTCTTCTTCTCAGGAGAAGGAAAGGGTTTTTTAAATAGGTGCACGCATCAGCGTTACTCGTGTTACATTTTAAATTCTTTGAAGCGTAACGTTTTACATAGCATAATACGGTAAATTTTGTTGTAAACGCAGTCCGAGCAATTATCGGGTCAAATAGTATTTCGTACATCCTGTAGATCGCTGACTCAGTCAGAAATGAGGTTCGAGCACAGTATGACTTATACTCTGTTTACGGGTTCCTATTACTGGATACATGAGTAATGAATTTGTTCTGGACATCACATGATATTAGAGGTCCAGATTGACTGTATATTTAGAGAGAATGCTCGAAGAGTTTGTGGCAATCTTACATCACCTCACGCGTCATCTAGAGAATATGTTATCTTGAAAGCGTTTTTACTCGGTCATCGAATGGATTTGCGATATTATCCACTTACGAGATTACTGACACTCACCTATGACGTCACTTAAATAGGTATCCCTGAGTTAAAAAAATTTATATTCCTACACAATTATTCTATATGTTATATAACACTAACCAACTACCTTCTATACTGACTCTCTTCTAAGTGTGTGTATAATGTAAAGTTATAATTACGGTATATTAAGGATCTAGAATTCATCTCTCTTCAAAGAGAATCTAAGTGTATTTGAATAATAGTGTTTAGAGTATTCAACATAGTTCATTATCTTATAATAGCATTATATTCTATATACATATATATGTATTATTTAATTTAAAAGTTTATATATTTATTAATAAAATCCTTAATTATTTCATTTATTTAATTTTATTATATCTCACTCCATGTGTGTAGCATCAACTAATTATTATTTTGTAATCTATTACCGTGACTAGTAACCCTATCCTTATAATATGCCTAACTATTATGTCTTTTTAAATTTAATTATTTTTATTAGTTGATTATGTATCATAATATGTGCTTTCATTAATATTATTAGGTATTTATATTCTTTAAACTTTGTATTTCTATTTTACATATTAATGAGGATTAATGGATTTATCTATTATATTTAATATATTATATATAATGGCTTATAAATATTACTAAATTTAATTGATATAATATAGATTAATTGTAAGTAGTTATATAATAATTTAATATATTATAATAATATATTATATATAATAAATTTCAATAATAAAAATATATAATATAAATAATAATAATAATAAGTAATATAATTATATAATATTAATAATAATATAATCAATAATTTTAATATATAATAATATAATATTAATAATAATTTAAATATAATATATTATTCATATAATTTAATAATAAATCAAATCATAATAATTAACTTGATTAACGGAAGATATAAAGCGCAGTATTATTATTATTATTATTATATTATTATTATGATATTTTTATTTATATTTTTACTTACAAAACATTATTACTGCCAATTTTTATTATTATTACCATTTTCATATTTAATATTTAACAATATTTAACATAATCCTTTGCATACCAATAATATCAAAACAATTGAAGAAATTCGGCTAGCTAAGGCTTCAAATGTGACGCACCAATTGAGATATCTGTCTACGTTATTAATAAATGAAATTCATAAAATTTTTTACAAATATGGATAATATGCTATCACTACATTCCATAAATGTATATCATTATTGCACTAAGTTTACATAATTAAACTTAAAATATATAAAATTTTAAAAACGTATATGTCTATTACTTGTTCAATGATTTAATGTAAATTGCAAATTTTGAATAAAAGGTTAAAAAACGTTAGTTAATCCATAATTTACATCTCAGCGTAAATATGTATGGTGTCTGTACCAAAACTGAAACTATTAACTAAGCCCAAACTGACCGAAAGTAACGCAGTTACATGTAACGCGTTAAACGGTAACGCTTCAAAGAATTTTAAAATGTAACGATGTAACGATACGCTACCCCTTTTCTCTCAAGTAACAAGTAACTAACGCTAACCAATTTCATGTAACGATGCCATCGAATCGATATATATTTATAATATATATATATATTATATATAATATATATATATATATATATATATATATATAATATATATATATATATATATATATATATATATATATATATATATAGTATATATATATATATAATAGATCATGAGAATATATTCATCATCATTATCATCATTCATCATCATCATTATGATCATCATCATATCATCATCTCATCTCATCATTTATCATCACCACTTATTTCTCAGCATTAGGGTAAAGGTGCGTTGCGCATTGAAATGAGAAAAGTAGTAGAAGAATATGACGCAAGCGAAAAGAAAGCCCCAGCCTTTATACCTTTAAGTGAGAATTCGGTCGCAGTCAGAAAATCTTCCCTAGATCACTGACCATGACGGACCCTCACTATGCATTCTCGTCAATGTTGGCTCATCCCTGGCCCGAATGGTCCACAACCATATCCTCTTCCACAGAAACCCCCGCCATTCACTCTAATATGCACTTTTCCTTCTCGCCTTTTGGCAACACGCATAGCCGTCCTCTTCCAGACATTCTTTACTGACTCAATACACTTTTTTTCGGTCTCCCAAGCCGGTCGATTATATATATATATTATATATATTATATATATATATATATATAATATATATATATATATATATATATATATATATATATTATATATATATATGTATATATATATTATATATTATAATATATTTATATATATATATATATATATAATATATTATATATATATCAGGCTTTGGTTCAAGGTACAATACTTTACTTTAAGACATATTTTGGGTATTGTACTTGTATATCTAAAACCCAGTGTACTTGGATACTTGCATCTTCTGTCTGGTGCTTGCAAGTACCATTTTCCCTAGCGTGTTCGAGTTCGTGATCTGCCCAATATTTTTTATTTTGGTTAATGTGGTAATGCGGTAATATTGATATATTATTTCTTCATATATGACTTCTAAATACAATTTCCATTTTACGTAATATAGAAACGTATGGCATTATATCTTATATATACTATAATTATAATATATATTATATCTATATATATTTATATAATATATATATATATATATATAATATATATATATATTATATATATATATATGATATATACTATATATATATAAATACGTTTTAACGTGATGTATCCCCTATGCAGTGGGTTAACAGGGGGGACCACATTAAATCAACTTCTAAGGCCGGCTATCAAACCAGCACCACCAACGTGCTTCGCAGTCAGTTTTAATTTTTGCCCCCAGGTAGATAAAACTCCATAACCTGCTACGCGGCAGGATTTGAACCAGCTCCTCTCGTATTTAGTAGCGGCGACCTTCAACCCCCTGGCGCCATATATACTATATATATATATATATATAATATATATATATATATATATATATACTATATATATATATTATAATTATTATATAATATATATATATATATATATATATATATATTATTATATATAATTTATATACATATATATATAATATATATATATATACATACAATATATATATATATAATATTATATATATATATATATATTATATATATTATATATATATATATATAATATATATATATATATAATATATATATATATTATATATATAATATATATATCATCAAACAACCTCTTTTCTCCAGACTGGCGTTTGAGCGTGCGTAACATTGCCGCCGGAAACAGGATCAGTAGTAGAGAATTTGATACAGTCGAAAAAAGAAAGCCCAGCTTTACCTCCCTTTTTATACCCTTTTAGTGAAACTAGTTCGCATTCAGAAAACCCACCTAGAGTTTCACGGCTCGAACTCGATGGACCCTCACGAGTATGGCATTCTTGTCAATGTGGGTATTCATCCCTTAGCCCAGTGCCCACAACCTATGCCCCTGCCATTCACTCCTAGTTATGCACCTTTCTTCTCCCCTCTGCCAAACTCACAAATTCTTCCTCCAACACTTGCTGACTCAATCCACTTTTGTTCGGGTCTTCCCAGCCGGTCGATTCCAACACACTCACCCACGTATACATCCGGCTTATACATCAACTGACTATCAAGGTTATCCTTTCCACTATGACCAAACCATCTCAGCGTACTTTCATATATTCTCTCTCATTTATCCCTTTCTTTCAACCACACAACTCTCTAATACTTTCATTCTCCATTTATCAAATTTCTCACACCTAACAGGCTTAAGAATTGTCCATCTGAAACCATTGTACTTTAGATCTATACCTCTTATTCCAGACCATAGTCTCCACATATATAAACACAGTAACAATACCTCAAGTAGACCCTAGCGCATCAAGCACCATCTCTTTACATCCAAAAACTGATTTAATTGCATCACCAACTTCTGCAATTACAACTTTCCTATTACACTCTGCATCATCTCGCTTGCCGTTTCACTCAACATCATTATCCAAATATTTAAACTTCAGAAACTGCTCCAGACCCTCACAATCTCTAACTGCACACCATGGACTGTCCTCACTCCACAATCATAACCATTATTCTGTTACTCTACTTTTCACTTTCAAAAACCCGTCCTTTACACCACCACTGCCAAATTCTCTCTACCATCCTCTCTCTCAAACTCTCTTACAGATTCACCGCCAAAACCGAGTATATATAAATATTATAATATATACTTATATATATAATATATATAAATATATATATATATTTATATTATATATATTATATATATTTAATATATATATATTTATATATATATATATAATATATTTATATATATACTTAATATATTATATATATATATATTTATACTTAATATATATATATATATATATATATATTATTATATAATATATAATATATATATGATATATATATTATATATATATTATAATAGTATATATAATATTTATAATATATATCTATATATATTGGATTTGATTGTTTTGATTGATTGATTGAATGATTTGATTGATTTGATGATTGATTGATTGATTATATGATTTGATTGTTTGGTAGTGTATAATTAAGCGTTTATCAGAGGTATAATTCCGAGGATTGCGAGGAGAGGCAGATAAATAGTACCCTTATAGTAAGGTATGGGGTAAAAGGAAAATGGAAGTTCTATTATCGAGTAATTAGTTTGAGTTTTATGTGAAGAAATGATGGTGTATTTGTCGAAACGAGTGCTTCGAATGACTGAAGGCTGAATTGCGTTGTAAGAACAAGGTTGCGTTAGAAGTGTTAGAGATGTGTGGGATCAAATCTTTTCATTGAAACACAATGGATTGGATTAATAGGAGGAGAGTGAATATTGTTATTTAGGTTTATGGATTTGGCAACAGGCGTTCTGTGGTAGTTGTTTGATATATGGTGTTGGTGTAAGGCTTCTTGAATGCGAAATCAAAAGTATGTATGACGATAGCTAAGCGTGTGTAAGAATAATATGAGTCGAAAGTGATTTTTAAATATAATAGCGGAGTGACAGATATCTATGTCTCCTTGGGCGATTCAATTTGTATAATGGATGGTTTATTGAAAAATTAGACGGTGGGGTGACAGTCGATATGGTAGAATGCATGGAATGGAAGAGATGGAGGATTCCCACCATTATATGAGGATGATTTCGTTTTGTTGAGCGAATCTGCAAGAGATTTAGAGGATTGGGTAAAGGATTTGACTAGGGCGTGTAAAGAGGTTAAAAGTAAACGTAGATAAGAGTAAGGTTATGGTTTGATGAGGACAGTCCTCAGGTATGAATATGTTAGATGGAGCGCTGGAAAAGTGTCTGATTTTAAATACTTAGGATATATGTTGTAAATATTTAGGATATATGCAGAGTGTAGTAGAAATGATAACGTGAATGGCACAAATGGCTGAGTGCAATAAATCCTTGTGAAGTAAAGGATTAAGTCTTGAGTCGTTAGTCCTTTACAGAGGGTATATTGTTTACCGTGTAATGTTTAATAGTAGTGGCGACTATTCTGAATAAAAGTATAGATCTTAATCATACAATGTGTTCAGTGGACAAATCTTAATGGCGTGTTAGGTGTGAAAAAGAATTGATAAAATGAATGAGGAATGAACGTATTTAGAGAGTTGTGTGGTGTGAAGAATGGGGAAATGAGAGAATAAAATGAAGCTACGTGAGGTGGTTTGTTCATGTGGAAAGAATGGATATATCGGTTGGTTTAAACGTATGATGTGAGTGAGTGTGTGGGAATCGACGGTGGGAGACCAGAAGAAAAGTTGATTGAGCCTAGCAGAAGGAATGCCTGGAAAGAGAGAAATGTGGTTTTTCAGAGGCGAAAAAAAGCATTGCATAAAATTAGTAGTGATATATTTCCGTAGTGGCCGCTTTTTTCTTGAAGGATTGAGGTATCGTTATTTACTTTGTTATTTTGTCTTATTGGCGTGTCTAAACCGATTACGCCGGAGTTTTCAGTCCTAGGACGGCTAGGTTGATTCTAAGGGGTAGCTGCCCCCGAGGATTGACGCGTAATATGAGGCTTACGCCATTTTTCCAGCTTCCGAAAGACGAGTTAGGCCTAACTTGAAGTGAATATATTATTTATTATTATTAATTATTATTATTATTAATTATTATATTATTATATTCATTATTATTATTATTATTATTATTATCTATTATTATTATATTATTATTATATCTATCTATTATTATTACGTCAAAAAATCGCCCCCCCCCGATAGGGGAATCATTTTGGGCCGCCTCCTGCCACGCTCCCGGCTCCGCTCCGGCTCCGGCTCCGGCTCCGGCTCCGGCTCCGGCTTCGACTCCGGCTCCGGCTTCGACTCCGACGCTGCATCCGATTCCTGCTCCGACTCCGGGCACACACACCACATACACCACACACACAACACACACACAACACACCACACACACACAACACACACACACACACACACACACACACACACACACACACACATATATATATTATATATATTATCAATAATTTATATAGTCTATATATATATATTATATATATATAGTATATATATATATATATATAATATATATATATATATATATATATACTTTATATATATATTATTATATATCTGTATTATATATATATATAATATATATAATATATATAATATATATATATATATATATATATATAGTATATTTATATTATATATATATATAATATATTATATATATATATATATATATTTCACCGATATAGGGAACTGCACGCACTGCACCGTCCCTGTGTGACTATTCCTTACTACAGGTGTAATTATCATATCGTCGGTAAAAGATTTGCGAATGCGCTAGGTGGCTGACTACTCGTCCAGATACGAGATTACGTTCCCCGGCGCCCCCATAAGGGGCCCGGCCCCCAAAAATCGAAGTGTTCGTTTAGAAGGCTGAAGATATGATAGAGGTTCGGAGTTGGATTTCTAACAGAGTGTTATCGATTTCGAGAGTTGGCTCCGGCACCAGTGCTGGAGCCGATTCGGAGCGAGTTAATAAAACATTCGTATAACAACAATGTGGTGTCCTTGTAGTAGATTATCAAACCGTAGATCTCGATATGATGCTTATAAATCTGTAAGGATTACTAGGACCTCCCCACTAGGTCTCCGACTTGAAAAAAGACAGAGTGCTAAACAGACAGACGAAGCGAGGAAGGAAGAAGATGAAGGAAGAATAAGAAGGAAAGAGTGGAGAAAGAGTGAGGAAGAAGGAGTAGGAGTTGACAGCTGCATCGGGTGCGGCTCCGGGCCGCGTGTCGAGTTATTAAAATTTGATGTAATATGCAATATTGGTGTCTTTATATATGTTATGACCCATAGATTACATCGTAATATGATGGTTTCAAAGTCGTAAAGGGTGTCAGGAAACCCTCGGTAGGGGAAGGGGTCCCCCCCCTAGAAATTAACAGAATGCATACGAGAAGTGGAGAAAGGAGTTTGATTCAGAGGCTGAGAAGGAAAGAGTGGAGAAGGAGCCTGAGTAAAAAGAGCCGGAGTTGACATCTGCACCGGTGTTGACTCCGGTGCTGGCACCGGCGCCGTGCTGAATTAATAAATAGTCGTCTAGTCCCATATTAGTATCAAAATATATGTTTATAAGGACGTAGAACTCGAATATGAAGGTTGCAAGTTCGTAAATAAATAAATAAGTAAAAATAAAAATAAATAAATAAATAAAAATAAATAAAAAAAATAAAAAATTAAAAAATTTAAAAAAAGAAAATTAAAAATTATATATAAAAAGAAAAATTATTCTTTTTATGTTTATAACTTAAAAAACTGCCATAAAACTTAGCCTATCACCTTTCAAAACATTACGGAGGTTTAATGCCCGCTTACAATGCTTTGAACTGCGATTATACATACATAATTCTTTTTTTTTTTAATTTAATTTTTTTTTATTTAATTTTTTTTTTTATTTAATTTTTTTTAATTTATTTTTTTTATAATTAAATTTTTTTGTTTAATTTTCTTTTTTTTATTTAGCTTTTTTTTAATATTTATTTATTTATTTATTTATTTATTTATTTATTTATTTATTTTTCCTTCACCCGTTCGACCCCGTCTTCAGCCGTCTTATTCACCTTTCACTTTTTGACTCCGGCAAAAAAGTGAAAGTCCTAGATATAGAGGCTCAAGGATTTGAAATACGAAGTTGATATCTCACTACAACGATATATCGACTGAATTTTAAATAATTGTAATGATTTTCTTTCGATTATATTTTTCAATGTAATAAGTCAACCAGAGCACGTAGAAAGACGATTTAAACGTCGATTTGGGGTAAAAAAAAACGATAAATCGATTGGAGCCATCAAATATGATCTTTTGATCATTTAAAACCTTCTAGGAACCAAAAAGCCTCCTTTGAGGGCTACGCCCCCATTTTTGGGGCTAATTCCCTGAGTTCAGGTTCAATACCTCCGAATTCGGTCTTTCAGACCTTAAATTCGGTCTCACCGACCTTAAAAACCCTAACCTTGACACGTCAAGCTTGAAAAACCGGATGTTGCAAAATATTGCATTGCAACATCTGCAACTTCCGGCTGCCATTCTGGCTGCCGATCGTCAACCCTATACTACTCCCCACAGCCTCCCCTAATTCCCTTCAGTGCGAGAGCATCACGGCCAAAATCCGCCCTGAAGCTTCCTAACACCGTGACAGTCGCCCACTTTGGCATCTCGTCAATGTTAGGATTCATCCCCTGGGCCAAGCCCAAAGCCATGACCCATCATGAACCTAAACCATTTACTCCTATTATGCCATCAATCGTCTGGCATGTACTAAATTCACGTTCTTTTCCTTCAGCCATTCTCTAACCGACTCAATCCACTTTTTCTTTGATCTCCCAGCTGGCCTATCCCCAAACCATTCACCTCAATACACCAGCTTAAGCAACCGACTATCATTCATCCTTTCCTCATAACCAAATCATCCTAATACACTTATTTATTCTCTCATTCACGCTTTTCTTCATAGCAAACAGCTTCCAAGTATGCTCACAGCTCATTTTATCAATTCTTCTAACACCTAACACATTCCTAAAATTACCCATCTCAGCAGACTGTACCCTATTTCTATACCTTTTGTTTTACACCACAGTTTCCCTACTGTACATTAATACTGGTAATAACATACCCTCATGCATAATCTTATCGCACTCAAGACTTAATCCCTTTGCATTCACGAATGATTTGAATGCACCAGCCATATTCTTTACCACTCATAGCTTCCCTAATACACTCAGCATCATCCGTTTCCTTTTCATCCAAAATATAACCAAAATATTTGAATTCAGATACTTGTTCCAGTTTCCTAAAATCCAACATGATTTCCCACTGTGGACTCTCCTCTCCAACCACCGCCACCTTACACTTATCTACGTTTACTTTCAACCCCTTCCTTTTACCATCCTGCCAAACCTTTGAACTTTTTTCAGATTTACCAAACAAAACCAAATCATCAGTACGTGTTCAATAAGCAGGGCACCCTCCACTCCCTTCCATTCTCCAATAGTCTAACACCCTCCCCTGTGACCCCAACCTTTAATGTTTTAATCAGCCCACCCATATGTAAATTAAATAGGCATAGAGACATAGCACATCCCTGCCTCCAATATTAATATTAAACCATTCACTCTCCAGTCTATTTATTCTTACAGACACACTTCACTATCAACATGCATACTTTAGATTCCATTCAGAACCCTACCACCAACTTCATATATCCTTAGCACCTACCATAGAGCTTCCATATTAAGCATGTCATACGTTTGTTGCAAATTTATAAAACCTAAGCACAATTTGTTTTTCTTCTCTCTCATTTGATCTACACATCCTCTGCCACTTCAAGAATGCACCTTGTTCTTGGCCAATCAGTCCCTCAGTCACTTGAAGCACTCTTTCAACCAATATGCCCCAACAAATATCTTCCCACTCAATAAACTAAATCCCCTGTAGTTTCCACAATTCCCATTATCACAATTACCCCTTATACAAGGTTACTATCACTGCTATCATCCAGTCCTTTGGAATTACACTCTCTACAAACACTTTGTTACACATTCACAATCTCACCTCCATTCTTTATCATTTCACCAGTAATTCCAGCTATTGCTGATGATTTACCATTCTTTAAATTTCTTATTTTATCTATTATTTCCTCCCTACTAATTTGTTTATCCCCAAAATACCTTCTTCTTCTTACACCATCAAATCGGCACACACAATCACTACCCCCTCTTAATCACTGCCAATGTTATGCAAGTTTTCGAAATGTTTCCTCCACACTCTCTTCACGTCCATTTCATCAGTTACAGAGCACCATCCCCATTCATTAATCTATGAAGATTTCCTTTACTTTCTTTCTTAACCTTTTGTTCTTTCATCCAGAACAGCTTCCTTTTCCCATGCAAGTCCCCATTCCTCCTCCTTCCAAACTGTTAATTTACCTTTTTTGTCTTCTACGTATGCAATTTTAGGCCTTCCTCTCTTCCCCCATACATATTTCAATATACATTTCTTTCGAAATCTCATCATTGACTTTTAGCACTTTTAACTGCTTGCATCACCTCTTCATTCCACCATTTACTATTAACATTCTTACTTTCTACTTTATCACACCCACATACTTTTCTTGCACTGATATAATATCCCTCTTTCGATCACCTATCCAAACATTCAAGTCGCCCAGCACAACTAATCTGAAGCCCCACTCACCCCGTCTAAAACATCATCCAGATTGTCCCAGAAAGCCTCACTCTCATCAACATCACCCTCAGATGGACCATATGCTACAACCATATACAACTTAAGCTTCACAAATTTAAATTTAATCATTAGAATTCTGATACTCACCCAGAAAAATCCACCATTGTTCTGTGCAGCAAGTTACTTATCAGAATTGCAATTCCTTTCCTTCCCCTCTTATTTCCTCTCCACTTCAGCACACACACATTTCACCTCACACCGCTCGTCTTCGCCAATTCCTTTCGTCTTTGTTTTAGTCACAGCAATCACATTTACACTTTCTAAATACATCCATCACCTCCCTCCTCGCCAATTAATCATCTAACATACCATGTACCCAAACGTTTCATACAGTTTCGGCGAAAAACACAAGGTCGTTTATGACCAGGTCCGAGGTATGCAAAAGTATTCATAGGGTATAAAGAGTTGAGCTATCTGTTGGATTATCGTCGCACCAATTTATGCAATGTATATCATGTCAGTTTACGCTGTGCTGATGTTATGTCTGATGTTTTGTCCAAAGCATGTATGAAAAATGTTGAAGCTGTAAAATTTTTTTTGAGAAGAGAAGAAGAAGAAAAAGTGGAAACTAATGGAAACGCAGGAACACTCAGTAGTAAATGATTCAAATGTTCCGTTCCTCCATTGTTTATGTTGCTGATGAAACTGGAGATTTTCCAAGGAAGAAAATTAGAAAAGGAAATCAAAAAGTGTTGAAGACTCTTAATCACTGAAGAAGCATCCCAGGATGCTGAAATGGGAATTCCGTAAAAGAAAACGAAGAAACACAGTGAAGAAGTGGAAGCTGAAAATATTAACACATTTTAAGAATAAAAATAATATTCAAAGTAA
>JABUQX010037606.1:10000-20000 GCA_015478945.1 Trachelipus rathkii | reverse complement strand
TATATATATATATACTATATATATAATCATATATATTATATATTATATAATTATATATATATATATATATATACATATATATAAAGAAATGATGGCTGAAGCATAACACAGAACCACTAATATATAATTATTATATATATATATATATATATATATATATATATATATATATTATATATATACATTACATATATATTACTATATAATATTATATATATATATGTATATATATATATATATATATATATATATATATATATATATATATACTATATATATATATATATATATATATATATATATATATATATATATATACTATATATATATATATATATAATATATATATTATATAGTGTTGCCGAGCTCCGGGATTTTTGCGCATCGCCACGCTCCGCATCGGTGCAAGTCGCGCACCAGCCACCGCACCGCACCACCCTCATTCTACCGCACCGCACCACACCGCACCGGCTCTTTTGCAATGCGCACGCACCGCCACACGCACCGAGAGCGAATTATAGGCCCGCCACCGCACCCAATAATTGCGCACCACGCACCGCACCGACATATATATATATATATAACGCAACCGCACCGCACCGCATGACATATTATATATATATATATATATATATATATATATATTATACTAGTATATATAATATATATTACTATTATAATATATATATATATATATATATATTATATTATAATATATATATATTTTAATGAGCGAGAGAAGTAGCGCTCCTGAAGCGGATCGAGATTTTACCCACCATTGGGACTATATGCGAAATGGGAGTCTTAGTAGTATATCCCATGGCATCCAGTGCCAATGGTTTCCCGTTTTGCGCTATATTCCACATTCTTCTTACATTGGAGTAAGCTCTCCCTTATCACACACCATATAAAATACAATTACAGAAAACACTTACCTCTTAAAAAGAAAAAAAAAGTATAAAATAGGCATCCACGCGATTAGTCGGAGAAGCCTATAGGGGTGGCTCCTATCACCATTAAAGGCCATTGACGGCCTCCGGTGATGGAGTTGCGTGCCGTCCAACTAATTGCCGGCCTGTTTTGATGTACGGTCTCCTTTCTTCATAAATTTCTGCAACCTTCTCGGTTTAAAATCTAACTTTCATTTTCTTGAACATCACCTCTCCTCCTCTAAACCTTATCTCTGGCATGGAGGGGTGCACCTCATGATCTTTACCTTCAACTAAGCCTAGATAACCTTGGTTTAACTCTGCTTGTGCTCTTGCTACTAGCCACTTGGAGCTGCCACTTTTAGGAATTACTTTCATTTTTCAAATTCCAGAAACTATTGCAACTTATATTTCATCCCAAAATCGTAAAAAAACATATTCTCCATAACACTAAAATGCAACAATCTTACTGGTTTCTTTTCCTCATTTCCTTTCTTACATTTTTCAAAAAATGTTAATTCTTAGCTTTGCTTCTTCCTCTTCCCCTTCTTTATTATTTTCCGTCAACATAACTGCCGATTATCTTCAATTAAAGTTGAACTCTTTGCTCAAACCTTTGCTTCTATTTCCACCTTAGACGATTCCAGTGTTATTTCTTACTTCTCCACCTCCCTCCAACATATTTTATGCCAATATTGTTAATTTCTTTCAAAGGTGATTTCTGCTTTTTCTGGCTTAAAAATAAAATTTGCATACAGTTCTTGAAGTTATCCCCCCATAGTTCTTAAAACTTGTGTTTTTTAAATTTCATCATCTGCCTTGTAAATTATTCCGTACCTGCCTTTTTACTATGGCTTACCGTTCTTGCTGAAAGGTGTTCATGTACAAAAAGAAGGGATGAAATCTTCAGCCCTCCAACCATCGCCAAATCTCTCTAGCTTCTGTTCTTTATATAGTTTTCATCTATCCTAGCAAGAAGATTTGAAGATATCTCAATTCTTGCTATCTTACTCCTGATTTGCCAGTACGGCTTTTACGTAAGAAGCGTTCTACTAGCGATCTTCTTTCTAGTCTTTTCTGTTTTTTGATCCTCTTTCCTTCGGTATTTTGGTGAATGCCCCGCTCATCCTTCACAATCTATATAAATAGTGATGCAACTCATAGTTCTGTTTTATCTCCAATTCTTTTTTTATTTTTTGTAAATAACATCTCTATTACTTCATCACATATCCACTCTTTTCCCACGACTTCATCCTTCATTACTCCCGTCATTTGATAGGCGTCCTTTTCAACAACAATTAGCTCCACGCTAGGAGGGGCCACCCTCGGATCATCTAGCCATCTGAACTTTCTCGAATTTCTTTGGGGCATTGAGATCTAGGTTGCTTCAATTACTCAAAAACTCAGTTGCTCCATCTTTCCACTCCACATAATCTTCTCACAGATACAACATTTTCTTCGAAAACACATAACTGAAAACTTCTCCTGTCCTTAATATCCTTGGAATTTCCTTTTTCTCGTGACACCTAAATTGGAAGGTTCCTATTGCTTCTCTCTTTTTAAACAAGCTTCTAACGGGTTGGGTATTTGTTCTGAGGCGCATTCAGAATTTGTTCACCGCCACCCAGTTGCTTGATATTTAATAGAGGTGTCGTTCGCTCCTGCACAGAGTATGCCTCACGCATCTGGATCATTCAAAATTGCTTGCGTCGCTCTTTATTTTATTCGCTATTAATAGCGGACACTTGCTCTTCTGAAACCCTTCAACATCACATACCTCCTCCATTGAGAAGGGTTCTTGTGACACACCTTTCGTACACGAGTTTATCATTTTCTCTATGTACCTCTCTGACCTCAGGACTTAATAGCTATGCTTCAATCTTACATGTATCCCCACTGGTAAAGCCTGGAGACCGCACTTCCCCGTATTCTTATTTTTTCCAAACTACCTTATAAACATATTTTTGCTTGCGAGTATTAACACCGTACCGATATCTTTAATTTCCTGTAAATCACAAGAAAAATACTAAAATTGTGTAACTATACAATTTACAGCAGATCTATTTTTTTCGTTGAGGAAAGTGAAACAAAAAATAATAACACACCCACACCACACCCACACCCACACCCACACCAACACCCCCACACACACACACACAACACCACACACACACACACACACACACACTATATATATATATATACTATATATATATATATATATATATATATATATATAATATATATATATATATATATATATATATATATATATATATAATATATATATATATATATTATATATATATATATATATAGTTCGCATGTTTTTAAATATTCGCATTGACTTTTGTGGAAATAATATTTAAAAATAACTGTAAATTTAGCAGTATCTCAACCTTAAGCCTCGTGACCCCAACAAAAAGCAAAAACGCATAAAGTTAGTAACCTCGCGACCCCTTAATTACCCCATATATATATATATATAATATATTAATATATATATGATTATATATGCACATTTAAATATACTATATATATATATACTATATATATATATATATATATAATATATACTATATTATATATATATTATATCATATATATAATACTATATAGTATATATATATATTCCTTAATAAAAAGAATGATTTTTGATGCATTCAATATATTATTTTTATTTTATTATGTATTAACTTTTTATAAATAGCAACTGTGTAACATTTGATTATAATTCATTAATAAAAGCTGATTTTCGTACATTAAATATTTTATTTTTTGTGACCCCCCCGTGGCCCCCTTGGGGGTCGCGACCCCCCGGTTGAGAAACGCTGCAGTGTAAATCATTTGCAATCCCACTCGGAAACTCGGAATGCGATTAGAAAATGTTCTAATGGTAACTTGTTAGAAAATTTAACAACTTTTGTGAGAAATTGATTAGAATGAGTTAACTAATGCCGTTTGAAGGTAGTGACAGTAATTTGAGTCGCAATCGAAATCTAGCAATATTAATATTGATAGTCTTGTATTCGTGAGTATATTCGCTCGAAATCAACTGTTGAAGTAATTCGGCAATGGTATCCTTATCCAGTGTGGTTTGGGATTACTTCGATATTGTTTCCCATGACAACGCAAACCGTACACTTTGGAATCGAATTATTCTCGGAAAGGATGAAAGACATCCGGGTTAAGAACTATCTAAGCGACAAACATAAGGAAAATGTAGAAAGGAAAATGAGTATAAAGGCGTACAAGGATCCCAATTTCCAGCTTTAAAGAACGAAGCAGATCTCTAAAACTAATATAAAATACGAGATATATGGGACAATGAAACGAAAAATCATGACGGATAGATATAGTAAATTTACAGAAATTATAGTAATGGATGATCTTCTGTTTCGTCACGTTGAAATTCTTGTTTTTTTAAGGCTAACGAGTGTCGGTCTCTTTCAAAACACCACTCAAAGGAAATATTACAGATATTATTTGAAAGAAAATGTATGATAGAGTTAAAACTAAAGTTTCAGAATTAATAACCTTTATTCAAATTAATAATCCAAGTTAGCTTTCTCCACCGACGAGTGGTTAGATTCTCAATCAGGAGTTTCTTTGTTTCCTCTGAGTAGTCATGCCGTTGAAAATTATTTCAGAAGCCAAATTTGTGTCATGCTCTGAACCTCTCATTAAACGTCAGTACAGGTGAATATCTGCCCAGTGACGTATTTAATGCGGAATGTTTGGTGAAATGGAACCTATCTCCAAATGATGTTTCACTGTGATCATGGTAGAGGCTGTGCCAAATATAGAGAAAAATTCTGTTCTTTCTTGAGTGAACAACACCAACTCCGTCGCTCATCAACATAGAAATGTTGTGACATTTCAAACAAGAGTCAGCGAAGTTCTCTCAAAATATAGGGTCAACTGCCGGCACACTTTAATCATTCGACCACGGCTCAGTAGTAAGAACTAAATAAAATACAGGGCAGAATTAAAGTTCGCTTAACTTTCAGTAATACATGACGCTACTCTGAATTTATGGTTAAGTTTGCAAGAACTTAATGAATCTCTCTGCCAGTAAGGCCGCTCTGATTATAAAATAAATGTCTTCCCATCTCAAGACAATTCTATTCTAACCAATTGTATCATTGTACTCAAATCATTTAAAGATATCATTATTGATAATTAGGCAAACACTTGTTTGTAATCCTCTCGTAATAACTCTGAAGAGCATATTAATATTCTCAGACATTGACAGTCAAGCCGATTAAAAATATGATGAGAGAGACGATATTGAGCACTTTCTCTCCTCTAAAATTATGGTTCGGTTACATTTGTTGTTACCATTTTTTTTAGTCAATGTACAGACTCACCACGCCTCGCCCAAAGAAGCGGCACACTGGGTTTAAATAATCCACACTCCAATGGGTCGGGTCCTGGCAGCGAGACATATTTTAAATGCTTCAACAAAACCATGAATGCGAAATGAATATTCAGTCAAAAAAATAAATAAAAACTAAATAAAATTATATTCTTGCATTATAAATAGTCGAACAAATATACATAATAAATAAGTGGCTGTTAAAGCAGATTGCGTGGATGGCGATACAAGAAAATAGAGTTATTGCTAAAGTGGAAGATTCAGATAAGATATGGGGATAATCTTTTAGAAGGTGTTATGGATCATAGAGTAGGAAAATGACGACGGCCAATGGGCGGTTCAGTTTGGAAAACAATCAATGCAAGATATAACGAAACACGGATTGACGAGCTTTGGCGACAGGCAAAGATTTGCAGATGGGAGGGTCTTGTGAGACATATAGTGACAGTGAGTGATATTGCGTGTGGCCATTATGGAGGCGTGTTTGCAAGTATCACCCTCCGGTAAGCGCTTTTCGTCGAGTGAGAGGAAGACAACTCTATCAATGCTCGGCTTTATTATTTTCCTTTATAGCCTTGTCGGAGAAGCAGGATAGCATTCAGTTGCATAGGGGAGGGTGGCCTTATCGAATGGCATCCAGGATGTACCTGGAACAGCTCCTAAAAGAAGAAGAGGCCATTTTGGCCTCTCCATCAGCGATTTCATTGCTAGTTACCCCTACATGAGAGGGGGTTCAACATAGAAGGATTTGTTTCTTACGGGAGTGGAGCAGCCGAAGAAATTGTTGTGCAGCGGATACCATTGTCGTTTTGAGAATAAGCGGGTTTTTAAGTTCTTGGAGAGCGCATGAGTGAATCTGAAATAAATGACATAAGAGTGATCTTGGTTAAGGAATAGAATTCGAGAAAGGGCAACCATTATAACCATTAATTTGGCCATAAAAAATTGAAGCATGAGGGTGGAGGATATGGGAGATTTTATGTTCAGACGCATTCATACTGTCCCCTGTTTTAGAGCCGTCAGTAAACACTAGAGTAAATTCACTGTGAACTACTTAGTGAGACTGGAATGAAGCATTTAACAAGACTTCTACTACTTTCTTCCTTCTACTACAATAATCTTGCTGCTTTGCCTACTGTTCCCCTAAACATAACAGAATTTTCACGACTTTTTTGACCCATTATCTTACTACTTCTCACGAGAGTTGTTATATCTTCTCATCCAAATATTGAGGCCTCTATTTAGGGGATTTCAATGTACACAATACACTGAATGGGTGGGGTCCTCTTCATACTGATTAGGTCTGGAAGGAGGCGAAAATTCATTCAGCATTCTCAAAAGATTCTAGAAGAAAGATCATCAAAGAACCCACAAACATTACATTGCGGATCGTCCCAACCAATTCTTGAACACACTTGACCTATGTTCACCACTAACTAGTCCTCTCTTTAAATACACCACTTTCACTCCTTATCGCGTAAATTCTGACCACAAAACCTTATATTCTCTCAATTTTTAATACTTTCTCCCTATAACCAGCTTCCATACTGCCCTATGCGTTTTTTTCTGCACTTTGATCGGGCCGATTGGAGGGGCCTTGCGTCGCTTCTACACTAGCTATAAATTGGAATGACTGCTTTGACTCTGGTGACGCTTCGGCCTCTGCCGATAAGGTGGGAGCTGTAATAGTGATGGGATGAGCAGGTTTCATTCTTTCTTCGACAAAATATTTTTCTTTTCAAAAATCCATGGTTTGATCGTGCTTGCTCTCTGGCCATTAAGGCTAGAGTCAGTGCGTTTATCGGGGCGTTGAAAAATTCTAATTCTTCTATTCACTCTTGCTTAATTTTCCTTCAGCTAGAAATCTTGCAGGGATACTCTCTTCGAAGAGCAAAACGGGCTTTCATCAAACAAAAGTGCCGCTGAACCTCCTTGATTCTCCTTACTGATTAAATCTTTTTGGCCTACTTGCCAAAAAACATCTCTAACAAACTTCTTGTAAACTGTCTTTCCTCCTTCTATCGATTCTGATGTTTCTATTTGCCTAATTCTCCAACTGAAAAGGCCAATCTTCTTCGGGCCTCCTATTTTCATCTGAACTCACCCTAGACGATTCTGACATTCCTCCTCCTCCTCCTCCTCCTCCTCCTTCCTTCCTCCTCCTCCTCCTCCTCCCTCCTCCTTCTCTCAGCGTGTCCCTATGCCTTTGGCCTCGTGATTACATTTGATGGGCTGCATGGGCTCCTGAAATCTAAGAACGTTAGGAAGGCGGGTGGGCCGGATGGCATTCCTCCCCGAGTTTTTGAGCGGAGTGTGCTTTTCGTGTGCCTTCCCTCGTTCAATTATATTCTCTATGTCTCAATACTAATACTTTCCCCTCAGTGTGTGGAAGCACCGCACATGTCCAATCTATTTACCGAAAAAGGAGCCGCTCTGATTATTTCTTAACTATCGCCCATAGCTCTCACTTGTTTCTATCTAAGATCTTTGGAAACCCTTCTCAACTCTCATTTCTAGATTCATCTGGAATCTCATTCACTCTTCCCGATCGCCAGTACGGCTTTTGATGTTCAAAGGTCTACTGGTGATATTACTTTCCTATCTAACTGATTTATGGTATTCCGCCCTCAGGAACTACGAGGAGACTTGTGGTGGTGGTGCTTGACATATTCAAAGCATTTGACCAGTATGGCACGCGTCACTGCTCTCAAGCTCCCCTCCTTTGGGTTGTTCCTCCTTCTCTTTGCTTACTATATGCTAGTTTTCCGTTTCAAATCGCCTCAATATCGGCAAGTTGTTGTTGGCGCGACTTCTTCTTCTTTTTCTATCAATAGTTGTGTTCCTCAGGGTTCGTCTTATCTCCTACTTTATTTCCTACTTTTCTTAATGATCTTCTCACCTGCGCAACATCTAACTCTATCCACTCGTATGCCGATGACTCGACCCTTCATTCTTTCAACTCATTTCAATTCTGCTCCCTCTTTTACTTCTATGAAATGCCTCTCGTCTTAATTCTTTCCGATTCTATTCTGAGCTGATCTGGTATACCACCTTCCAACTTATGCATAATGAATTCAATTTTCTTTTAAAAACCCCACTTTCCCCAAATCTCCCTCTCTAGACACCTTTTAAACTTTCCTATCTCTTTCCGATCGGTTCTCTTCGTCTCTCCATTTGACAATTATTAAACATCCTTGGTTCTTAACATAAAACAAAAAAAATATCTTGGAAACCTCACATCTAAACGGGTTGCTAGGGGCGGCCTCAAAGAAACAGAGTTCTGTTTGTTTAGGCTGCGAGACTTTTATTCCTCTTCTCAGTTGCTCCAGCCATACGAGGCCTCATCAGTCCTTGTATGGAGTACTGTTTCTCTCATATCTGGGGGCTCTGGTTTCACCCGGCTTTTTTACATGGGTTCGAGTCAAAGGCCAAAAGGGGGACTTATAAAACTGTTCTGCCAACTTTTTCAGGTTCACTTGACCTCTATCTGGTTGTGGTTGCGAAGTTGGTGCTTTATCTCATTTCTATAGGTACCGCAGGCGGCAGGTGCTCAAGGGAGCTTATCACTCTCGCGTTACCACCACCTTTACGGGACGCTCTTCGTAGCACAAGGGGTGCTGTGTCAGCGCATGAGTTTTTGTGTTGATATTGGTAACTCCAGGGTAGTTCGCTGCTGCGGTGCTCCTTTCTTTCCTGCCACCTCTGTCTGGGAAATTCTCTTCCATCTTCTTGTTTCCTCCTGAATTTAATCTCTCTCACCTTAAAGCCTGACGTCTTGTGCTCATCTGCGTAAGTTTGCGTTAGTTGATTGAACTGAGGTGTCAAACCAACCTCCTCCTTGAATAGGGCTCTGCCCGTTAGTGGTGGTGTGACAACTGTTAAAAAAAAAGACAGCAGGTGCTAGATTTGGAGAGAGCAGGTCAATCCAAGCAAATGGTTGTGAGTGGGAATAGCAAGCGTATTATACCCTTCTCGTAGAGAAAGGCCGCACCTTTTGCAAAGGTATGCTAAGCGAAATTAAAGGATGTTTTAAACTTTGTTTGCAACTGACCAGTAATTAAGGTTCTGAGGTATTTCCTGCAGAATTGGTGTCAGAGCAGACGGGTATTAGGGTTTGAAGCTGAAAATAACTTCTGCACATGATGTTATTCCTTCGAAGAAGAGTGGCATCACATTGGATTCAACTTCAAGTGTCACACGGGGGGGGGACGATCGAAAGGTTCCAGTGTAGATACGAATCGCCTCGTTTTGGATGGGATCTAACAGGTGTAGCAGATGTAGCAGTGTAGTAGAGTTGGGGAGGCCTGACCATATACTACACAGCCATAGTCCAGCTTCGAACGGGGGATTAGGCGATATAGAGAGGTAAAACGGAACATGTGGTGAGCATCTTCACAGATTTTGAGGCGAGATGACAAGTTGTTTTCAGGAGTTTAATATGCGGTGCGCATGTTAAGTGGCCATCTAGAATGAGTTCTAGAAATTTGACTTGTAAAGTTACAGGAATGGGCAAACCATATAAGGTTAGATTCGCTGGAAGAAGATGGCAGGTTCTTCGATTCCCTTTTTATCTTAAAAAGCACTGCTGAGGTTTTGGTGAGAGAGAAATGGAAGTCATGGGAGTTACTACATTGTGAAATATTCTCAATAGCTAGTTGAAATTTTCGTTCGAAAAAAGGCAGCCTGGCACCGG
>JABUQX010037606.1:0-2500 GCA_015478945.1 Trachelipus rathkii | reverse complement strand
CGCTCAACTATGCTCTTGTAATGTATTGGTGGTCTTTCGTATTCCCTGCTGAAATTTCGCTGCACAGTAACCGGTGATCTGGTTTCCTACACAGATGCCATGTTCGTTTTTTTTTACAGTTGTCACGACCGCTCACGGGCATAGCCTTGTACGTCTCAAAAGTGCACAATCTTGCGCAAATTACGCAGAAAAGCACAGACGCAGGCTTTAAAGTGAGGGAGATTAAATTCAGCAGGAAACAAGGAAGATGGAAGAGAATTTCACAAAACAAGGGTGGCTGGAAAGAAGGAAGCACCGCTGCAGACAAGCCAGGAGTTACTAATATCAACACAAAACCCATGTGCAGACGTAGCATCCCTTGTGCTACGAGGGCGTCGCAAAGGTTGTGGTACGCGAGTGGTAAGTTCCCTCAAACACTTGCCGCTACGGTACCTATAGAAAAGAGATAAAGGACCAACATCACACGGCAAAGATAAAGAGTCAAGTGAGCTGGAAGGTGCAGAACAGTTCAAAAGCCTTTTGGCCTTTGACTCAACCCTATCCAAAAGCCGAGTGAAACCCGAGCCCCCCCCCCCCATATATAAGAGCAGTACTCCATACAAGGGCGGATGAGACCCTTGTATAGCTGGAGTAACTGAGAAGAAGAAAAAAAGTCTCGCAGCCTAAACAGAACTACTAGTTTTTTTAGGACCGTCATAAAGCAAGGGGGGCAAAAAAAAACCCCCAAAACCGTTGTGATGTGAGGTTTCCAAGTCATTTTTTTTTTATGTTAAGGTCAAGTATGTTTATATTGTCAACAGGAGAGACGAGAGAACCGTAAAAAGAAATAGTAAAGTTAGAAGGTGTCTTAGAGAGGGAGATTTGTAGAAGTTGAGTTTTTAAAGAATTGAATTTCCCAAGGTTAAGAGGACCCTACCCGGAAATTCTATCGAGATCAGCGAGAATAGAATAAGACAGGAGGCAATTCTAGAAGTAAAAGAGGGAGCAGATTTAAAATGAGATGAAGAATGAAGGGTCGAGTCATCGGCATAGGAGTGAATAGAGTTAGATATGCAGGTGAGGAGATCATTAATGAAAAGTAGGAATAAAGTAGGAGATAATAGAGAACCCTGAGGAACACCACTATTGACAGAAAAAGAAGAAGTCGCTCCATCAAAAACAGCCGATATTGAAAAATTTGAAAGAAAGCTAGACATAAGTAAGCAAAGAGAAGGAGGAAACCCAAAGGAAGGGAGCTTGGAGAGTAATGACGCGTGTCACACCCGGTCAAATGCTATGAAAATTTTAAGCTCCACCACACAAGTCTCCCCGTAGTTCCTAAGGGCGGAAAACCATAAATCGGTTAGATAGGAAAGTATATCGCCAGTAGACCTCGAGCGCCGAAAGCCATACTGGCGATCGGAAAAAAAGGGAATGAGATTCCAGATGATCTAAGAAATGATAGTTGAGAAGGGTTTCAAAGATCTTAGACAGAATACAAGTGAGAGCTATAGAGCAATAGTTAGAAAGATTAGAGCGGCTACATTTCTTCGGAACAGGATGGACATATGCGCGCTTCCAATGCTAAGGGAAAGTGCTAGTTTTGAGTCATAGCATAGAGAATATAGTTAAACGAGGGGCGCCGTCAGCACTGAAGCACACTCCCTCAAAACTCGGATAGGAATGCCATCCGGGCCACCCACCTTCCTAACGTTCATAGATTTCAGGAGCCCATGCACCCGATCAAATGTAATCCCAGGCAAAGGCAAAGGACGCCTGAGAAGAGAAGGAGGAGGAAGAGGAATGCAAGAATCCTCCAGGGTTGAGTTAGAGGAAAATAGGACACCAAATAGATTGAACTTTTCAGTTGGAGTATTTGCAACAGAACCACCAGAGCGAATAAGAAGAGGAAAGGTAGATTTAAAGAAATTGTAACAAATGATATTGGCAAGAGGCCAAAAGATTTGTCAGTAGAAGAACAAGGAGGTCAACGCATTTTCGTTAGATGAAAGTCCGCTTTGCTCGTTGAAGAATATCCCTGCAACGATTTCTAGCTGAATGAAAATTAGTGAGAGTGATAGGAGAGCGAGAATTTTTCCACTCCCGATACGCACCGTCTCTGGCCTGATTGGCCAGAGAACAAGCACTATCAAACCATGAATTTTGAGTGGATAAATATTTAGTCGAAGAAGGAATGAACCTGCTAATCCCTTCAACGATTACAGCTCCTACCTTATCGGCATAAGCTGAAGCGTCTTCAGGGTCAAAGCAATCACTCCAGTTATAGGTAGCGTAAAAGCGACGCAAGTCCCCAATCGGCCCAATTAAAGTGCCAAAAAAACGAATAGAGCAGGATGGAGCTGTGGAGAGAAAGTATTAAAATTAAGAGATATAAGGTGTTATATTTGTAAAGAGAAAGACTAGTGGTGAAACATAGGTCAAATGTGTTCAAGAATTGGTTGGGACGATCTTGAATGTGTGTTGGTTCCTTAATTAGTATCTCCAGATGGTTAAGAATGCT
>JABUQX010037605.1:32500-34637 GCA_015478945.1 Trachelipus rathkii | reverse complement strand
CAATTTCTGGAGGAACTTCGCTAGTAATTTCTACCTAGGATCCGGTAGGGATCGAACCCAGGCCATTGCCGTGCGACTCGTCGCTTTACCGATTTGAGCCAGGTACGACAAATAAATAAGGTAACATTAGATATATATATATATATAATATTATAATATTTATTATATATAATATATATATATATATATATATATATATATATATAATAATATATATATATATAGTATATATATTATATATATTTACTATTATTACTATATATACTACTATATTATGATACTTATATTAGTGATGAAGCAGATGTCATTTTTTTCGAATCCGCGTGCGATTATATATATAATATATAGTATATAAATATATATATATATATATATATATATAGATATATATATATATATTATATATATATTAATATATTATTATATATATAATATATATATATATACAAATAGATATTTATAATTGGTCTAAATATAGTAAATTATTATCAACTGTTTATATATATTTATATATATATATATATATATAATATATATATATATATATATATATATATAATATTATATATTTAAATATATATATATATATATATTTCGAGTTTTAGCAAACAATCTATTAAGATAATGTGTTACCAGGGTGCGGGACGGGCCCTTAATGAAAGAGATTTTGCAATGGATTATACACTTTTTGCACTAGTATTGAAATTCAAATATAGAAGGTTTGTGCTTTGGAACATCAATTTTTTCTGCCTTTTCTGCTGAGAGTCTGTTTCTCATTTCATCATATATTAGCCCATCACTTGGAACACTAGTTGGAGGACAGCCCAAGTATTTCCTGCAAGTATATTCAAGCGGGTAAAACATTTTGGCTAAATTTCACAACGATAGATCACATTTGTATCTAGTCGTTTTTCTGGTGATAGTTTTCAATATTTGAAACAGCTTTTGGTAACATTTCAGGGCCGATTAACTATGGCCCCACAATCCTTCAGTGATTGTTTATTGTGTAATTGGTTGAAGTGTTGGTTCTGTAATTCTCGTTTTTCCTTAAATTAGGTGGCGAATTAATACCTTTCGGATTAAAGTTTTATCAATGCGACACAAATTGACGAATTTACTTTTCTAATATGTTACGAAAAAAAAACTCCTGTGTACGGGATCTAAGTGCAATAGTATGAAGGTCACTAATTTCCACAGAACCAAAGGGTTTTTCTAGCTTTAGTTTTATTACATTTCATTCTTTTTAAACCGTCTATTTTCATTTGAAAATTGTTCAAAATGCTTCCTTAAGCGTTGAGATTAAATGGTATTACATCGGAGCGCTGATTTTTTTGTAATTTCTTCAATGGTTTCAATAGATTAATGCAGTGTGATATGAGATGTCATTTGCACATTAGTAAGAATGTTACTTGGAATATTGAACTGAACGTAACAAAGCAAGGAGGTTCTTGAAGCAATACCCATTCTTTCCACATAGGAAGATGTTACTATTCCAGAGTTGAACGTCTTTGAAACAGCACGATATGAATATCTAGCCGTTTTTGAATTGCCTTCAACTCTTCATTTTCATTTTCAGATTATAAATTTTTATTGTTTATATAATTCTTTATCAAATCTCAACATAAAATACCGTCAACATTCGCAGGGATACGCGGAATGCAGGATTTTATATAATTTGCGGGATGCGGAATGTTACAGCCGACACTTGAATATATATAATAGTATATATATTATATATATTATGTGTTATATGATACTATATATTATATATAATATATATATATTATATAATATATATATATATATATAACCTGACACCTTTAATCTGTTACTTTTCGTACATATGGGCAATATTTATATACTCACAATAATATGTTATTTAAAATCGAATAAATTATAAAATATAAAAAAATATAAAACATATTCAAATTTATTTGACAACTTGAAAATGAATGGCGATATTTAAGAGATAGTATAGTTTAATATGAGAAATAATATTATTTCCCTTAAATTAATAATAATTTACAAATATCAATTAAAAATAGTTTGCATTTAAATTAGAAATATAAAAAAAACAAAATCATAAACAAATAAATTAAATAGATTTGTTGCTTTAAATCTAAATAAAATTTGAACT
>JABUQX010037605.1:25000-27500 GCA_015478945.1 Trachelipus rathkii | reverse complement strand
CGGTAATCCTTAAAATTATAAAAGCGGATGTCAAATAAAACACGATAATCTAGATTGGGTGGGGTTTAAAAATATCTTGAATAACTAACTTGTAATATTTAAATCATAATTATGTATTAATAAATGTTTTATTCTCCAATTATATTACTTCTTTTACGAAGGTTAAATTGGCAATATAAAAGAGATAAAAGATATAAAGCAATTGTATTTAAATATTATTGCAAATAAACAACTAACATTTTGCCATAAGAAAACAATGGTAGTATTATATTATGTAAATCCATGTCTCTTTATTATATTATTCATATACGCCTGAAGAACTATACAAAGTAATAATATATATATATATATATATAATATATATATATATATAGATATATATAGTATATTATATTATATAATATATATATATATATATATATATATATATACTATATATATATAATATCATTATATATATATATATATATTATATAATATATATATATGATATATTATATATTATAGTATATATTATATATATATATTATATATATATATATATATAGTATACTATATATATATATATATATATAATAATATATATAATATATAAATATATATAATATATATATATATATATATATTTAAATATATATAATATATATATATATATATATATATATATATATTTATATATTTGACGGATGAAGCGATCCCAAAATTTTAACCGATATCAATACCAAATTTTTTATATCGATACCGATACCAATACCAAAATTTCCCCATACCCCCCCCTGAATAACCCACGCCTACACATTACCAGTACCCGATTGCAATATTTTTATGTTATAGGCAATATCAACTTAATATGAGAACCTTCCTAAATATTTAATTAAGCCAATAGATAATAATCAGGCAAGCAGCTATTTATGAAATTATGAGTGAGTAACGTCTAGATAGAATTTGAACTATCTAATAATATTAGTCAAAACCTCCAACTATTACAAGTAGTTCTTTGGTATTAGTGTCGTTGAGTAAACGTTATATTTTACCGATACCGGTACTGATATAAAACAACAAAACTGCCGATAACAAATACTTGAGCTCCATCCGTCTATATATATATATATATATATATATATATTATAGTATATTATATTATATATAGTATATATATAATATATATATATTAATTAATATAATATATATATAATAGTAAATATATATATATAGATATTATAATATATATATATATATATTATAATCTGCATGTGATGTACCTATTAAGCCTAGACCAACCTAACATAATATAACCAAGTCACCCACTTAAAGATTCATAGCCTAATAAAAAATATAATTGATTTTACTTTGCTCTCTTATTGTAGAACACCACACACACACACACACACACACCAACACACACAACACACACACACACACACACCACACCACACACACAACACACACACACACACACACACACACACACACACCACACACACACAACACACACACAGCACACACACAACACACACACACACACACACACACACACACACACCATATACTATATATATATATATATATATATATATATATACGATATATTATATATAATATATATATAATAGATATACTATATATATATATATATTATAATAGTAATAGTATATTTATAATATATATATATATACTATATATATAGTATATATTATATATATATATTATATAATATATATTTATATATTATATATATATATATATATATAATATATAAGATTAGTATATATATATATATACGGAATGATATATAACTACCAAGCTCTGAACATAATTTGCTACCAGTTATGTATAATAACTTTGTTATATTTTCTATTTATTTCAACGTTTTGGGGATCGTCGTTCCCTTCATCAGGAAAATAAACATATAATTAAATGGGTAGAATTAATTATCACTATGATAATTATTTTTCCTATAAAATTTGTGATTTTTATAATGATATTAGTTGGAAGGGTTCACTCTCACTATTGAGCAATGGTTTCAGACTGAATGTGTAGATTGTTTCCAATATTCTTAGGTTGAGTTGCTGGTTGGGTTGTATAATTGCTCTAAAAGTTGTAGGGTTCAGCGAATGGTTTTTTTTTTAGGCCGTGTTCTCTACTGATTGAGTGGTTAGGTGATGTTAAGAAGTCGCCTGTTCTCGGAGTTCTGCATATTTGCTCCTCTATCTTTATGGTCACACTAGTAAACCTATAAATGGCAGAAGAATACATGATATCTGGCAGGGTATCTTTACCGTTAAGAAAGTACTCGATGAGATTTCATTCGAAAACTAATTTGATATCAAGTTGAGCGTAGATTTCTTGTTGGTATTTGAGAAATTCTTTTTTTAGTTTTAGGTAGATATGATCGGTCTTAATATGATAGTTTATTGAATAATAGTTGCTATGAAGTTGTAACTAGAGGAGTATACGGAATAATAACACGGATAATAATAAAAAATAAATAATTTTATTC
>JABUQX010037605.1:5000-10000 GCA_015478945.1 Trachelipus rathkii | reverse complement strand
TTCAAATATATAAACCAGCTTTTATTTAACTTTTTTAATTTTATAAATGGATAATAGCTAGCGGTCTACATATATAAAAGTTTTTGCTTTAAGTTTATTTAAAAATAAATAAAAAAAAAACACCTTTACATTCTATGTTTATGTTTGAGAGCTAATATAGCTACAGCCACCTACCTTAGGGTAAAGTTTTATACTATAAAACAAACATTAAATAATTTAAAAATTACCCTCTCTCTCCCTCTCTCTCTCTCTCTCTCTCTCTCTCTCTATATATATATATATATATATATATATAAATTATATAGCAGAGAAAAAAATTATACATATCTATTGGAATATATATATATATATATATATATATATATATATATATATATATATATATATATATATATATAAGGCGCAGGGTTATTTCTAAAGTTCGTTTAGAACGTTGGAGAGGTGGCAAAATTCACTTAGGTCCACGGTTATCCCGGTAGTGGGCGCAGAATAGGCCTTCATCCGTAAGAAATACAGGATCAGAAATATTAAATTACAATGCATTTATTTCTGAAGCTACTTAATTTAAATATTCTTAGTGTCATTCCATACGGATAACGCCCTATCTGCGACCCACTATCGGGGGTAACCATGGACCTATGTGACATTTGCCACCTGAAGAAATTAGTCATCTCGACCTCCTATATATATATATAAAAATGGGCGTAGGCAGGGGGGTGCAGTGGGGGGGCACTTGCCCCCCTTTAAATCTTGTAGAAATAAAAAACTGAACCTTAGATGTTTGCTAGACGACGTTTATAAGGTTTATTAGTAGAAAACTGAAAAAAAGATACATCAATCGAGACATATGGGTATATACAGTTAAGTTATGCTGGCTGGTTATTGGTTATTGCTATTATTGGTTACAGGCATATATATGTGAGAACATCATATCTAATATTATTGGAAGAAAAATATATATATATGCATATATATGTATATATGTATATTACAAGTTATATATACATATACATAATATGTCTTACACCCCCTAAATGAAATCCTGACTACGCCTATAATATATATATATATATATATATATATATATATTATATATATATATATATATATATATATATATATATATATATATATATATATATATAGTATATATATATATATATATATATATTATTATTATTATTGTTATTAGCGTTGGCTATTGGCTGGCTATTACATATACGATATAGCACAGCTGGCTGGAAGAATGGTTGCGCTGTTGTTGGCTATTGGCTACATATTGGTTGTTGTTGGCTGGCTGGTTACATATATATATATTGTTATTTGGTTATACATTATTACTATTATTATTATATATATATATATATACATATTATTATTGATATTATTATTAGTTACATATTAGAGTTAGTTATATATATATATGATATTGATATATATATATATATTACATATTATTATTATTGGCTACTATTATTATTATTGGTTATTATTATTATTATATATATTATTATTATATATATATAAGGGAAGCAAATATGAGGAAGGAAAAGAGAGCGTATGAATATGTAGTAAAGTAAAAAGATTGTGACATTTTTCGAAGTCGAAAGATGAGAAAGTGTTCCATAATGATCTCGCGTGAATATTGATTTTGTGCTCGAATACATTACCGCCCCAAAAAATGAAATTCACCATTGCACAATCTTACCAATAACACCAAATCCAATAAAGAAAAATACACACACAACACAAAATATATATGATCATATATATACAGGCATATATACTAAGTTATATATAGCATAAGTTGTTATTGCTGTTGTTAGCTATACAGCAGTATATACGTTATATATATATATATATATATATATATATAGTATATATAAAGAAATATATATATAGTATATATATATATATATATAAGTTATATATATATATATATATACAGTGATGGGCAGTATCTAGATACATGTTCGGCGATACGTATCGATCGATACATTTGTATCGGTTATCGGTATCGCTTAGACAATTCCTAAATGTATCGAGTATCGGTATCGCTTTATGCTTTTTTCTATAGATGTATCGGAAAAAATCGATAATCGATACTCGATACATTTTCCAAAAAAATTATCAAACTTATATACCTATATATATATATATATATATATATATATATATATATATATATAGTGATAGTTATATATATATATATATATGTAGATATATATATATATAAAAATAATTTATATATATTTATATATATATATATAAAAATATATATAAAATATATATATATATATATATATATATATATATATATATATTGTAGATTTCAATGCAAGAGTGGGGAGGAGAAGAGACGAGGTGGAGAGAATGGTGGGACAGTATGGAGAGGAGATAAGAAATATTGCAGGAGAGATGTTGATAGATTTCTGTTTAAGGAAGGGAATGAAGATCATGAATGGTTTTTTCCAACAGAGGACCTCACATAGCTTCACAAGATATAGATAGATCAATATCACAAGAGAATTCGATCAGAGATCAATTATAGACTATATAATATCGTTTGATAGTAGGCTAACAAGAAATGTGAAAGTGATACATGGAGTAGCAATATATATTCGATCATAGATTATTGGTGACGGACCTGAAGGTGAAGACAGACAAGTTGCAGAATAAAGAAAAGAAAAATGTGATTAAAGTGGAGTCACTGAAGGAGTGTGACAAAAAAAGGGAATATATTGAAATAATAAGTCAGAATCTAGAACAATTAGAAGGAGTCGGAGATAGGGGGAGATACAAGAAAAAAAGTAAAAAGGGCAGCAGAGGAGAGATCTGGGCAAAGGATGGGTAGGAGGAACGAGGAAAAGACACAAGAGGCGAGACTGAAGAAGTGAAGGAGGCAATAAAGAGTGAAGGAGTATTGATGGAAGGTGGTTGAAAAATAGAACTACACAGAATAAGGCCCAGTATATTGGAGGTAAGAAATGAAACAGAGAGAGTGAAAAGAAGAATAAAAGAAGACAGCAAAGAGAGAGGCGGAAGAAATTATGGAAGATGTGAGGGCAAAAAGAAAGAGGTTAGACTGACAAAAACGTATAGGGATCAAAGAGAAAGTGTGCAATATCAAGGGTAAGCAAGGTGAATTTTTGGTTAGATACAAACAGATAAACGAATACTTCAGAGAACTGTTAAATGTGAATGAGCAGGTGGGAGATGGGGGAGAAGAGATAATTGAAGGAGGGGAGGATGAAGAGGGGGAGGAGATCACTATGGAGGAGTTGGAGGTGACTCTGAGAACAATGAAGATTCGGAAGATGGGATACCCATTGAACTAACAAAAAAAGAGGGAGAGAAAATGAAAGAATTCTGAAATTGTTCAATAGGTGTAAGAACGAGAGCAAAGTACCAGAGGGGTGGGGAAAGTCAATCATAGTTCCAATATATAAGGGAAAAAAGATACAGGGGAGTGTAACAACTACAGGGTAACATTCTTGTTGGAACACTTGGTATAAAGAGAATACTAGAGGAAACACTGAGAATGGTAGTAGAGCCCAGACTGGGGGAAGAGTAGCACGGATATAGAAAGAACAGAAGCACGACGGATCTCTTGTTCGCCTTGAGAATTACGTTAGAAAAGGTATGGGAATATAATAAACGAGCATATGTAGCTTTATAGTTCTAAGAAAAGCTTTTGATTTAGTGCCTAGGAAGGGACTTGAGAGTGCTAGAGAGAGAATATGCAGTGGATAAAAAGTTGAGAGGAGCCCTGGAGAGTTTGTATAAGAGTAATAAATGTAATGTAAGAACAGAATATGAGAAGAAGGAATGGTTTTAGGTGAGAACTGGAGTCAAACAGGGAAGCGTGTTGTCACCAATTTTGTTTGTAGCATATCTGGATGTAGTGATAAAGAAGGTGAGAGAGGATATAGGAGATTAGGACTGATATTCTGGTATGTGCAGATGACTTGGCATGCTGGAGCGAAGAGGAAGATAGGCTGAGAGAGGTGGTAACATGTTTTGCTAATAGGCTTAGAGAGGCCGGTCTGACTATGAACACATAAAAACTGAGATCATTGTGGTTAGTAGGGGAGAAGGAAGGGGAGAGCTGAGAGTAGATGTGGAAGGGACTGAGATATAGATGGTGGAGAAATGCAAATACTTGAGTGGGAGTATTTGAGGAGTGAGAGAAATGTATAGAGATAACAAATATTAGATCAGTATGGGGAATTTGTAAGAGCAGGGTACCCCGTACTGAAAGATAGACAAATGAACATGGAGGTGAAAAGGGTGATATTCGACGAGATGTTAACACCGATTCTACTATATGGGGCAGAGACATGGAGTACGACCACAAGAGAGGATAGTAGAATACAGTCGGCAGAAATGTAGGTTTTAAGAGTGATAGTGGGAAAGACTAGAAGAGACAGACAAAAAAACTTAAAAATAAATGAGGAGGTTGAAGTATAGGCTATATTAAATAAGATGGATGCAGCCAGATTGAGATGGTGGGGACACCTGGAGAGGATGCAGTAGGAGAGTGGCCAGAGGGAGGATGCGAGTGGAGAGACAGTAGGTGGAAGACTCATTGAGAAGACATGGAAAGCTGTCGATGTTGGAGAAGAGAAGAGGGAGTCCTGGAGGATAGAGGAAGATGGAGAAGAGCTCTGGCCCCTTTGACAGGGTCTTGAACTTTCCTGGGAGCTGTTGTAAGTTCTTTTCACCTTCTCACCAAGCGCTGAGATTAGGGTACAGCCCTGTCTTCTGCAAAGCCTCTCCATGCGGATCTGTCTCGGTAGAATCCTTCCTCTTCCACCTCGGCAATAGATCTTCCTCGCTTCACCATCGATGCTGCAACACCATCCCTCCATCTTCTTCTTGGTCTCCCAGCAGGTCTTCTTCCTTCTGGCTGCCAGTCGTAGAATCTCGCAGGGTATCCATCATTCATTCTTCGGACATGACCATACCACCTTAGCTGTTGTCTCTCTATCAACCAATCA
>JABUQX010037604.1:52500-56170 GCA_015478945.1 Trachelipus rathkii | reverse complement strand
GTCATCGGCAAAATTTGCTCTAATCGTCATCGTCATCGTCATCGGCAAAAATTTCATAATCGTCCCATCACTAATATATATATATATATATATATATATATATATATATATATATATATATATATAATGAGTTCATGGTGGGTCAGTGGATTAAAGCGAGTTTTTTCTCTGTTAAGGATTATAGTTTTCCTCTCAAGAGAGAGAGAGAGTTCGAATTTCGGTCCGGCTACCTGAACTGACACAAAAATTCTCAGAGAGTAGGAGATTTTCTCTAATATTTAATTACAGTTTGTGGCATAGTAAATTACACTAATCGCAATACCCACACATCACTAAAGACATTGCCAACACATTCAGCATAGCAGTCTATTATATAATAAAAAATCTCTCTCTCTCTCTCTCTCTCTCTCTCTCTCTCTCTCTCTCTCTCTCTCTCTCTCTCTCTCTCTCTCTCATGCTTCTAGCAAAGAAGCCCATTCGGATGGCTAGAATTTCCAAATGCCCTAAGCCGAAGCGAAGCTAGATAATCTGCACAAGATAATCCACTTGACTAGGAAATACATGTAACTCAATTTCCAGCTGACCAAGAACCTACTATGGTACGTAATGAATCCCACAACTCATTGGATAGAGGTTCGGTAGCTGCAAATTATATATATATATATATATATATATATATATATATATATATATATATATATATATATATATATATATATATATATATATATATATATATATATATATATATATATATATTAAAAATATTTCTGTGAAAATCTAGTTTGTTGAAGTACAAATTAAATGAGGGGAGACGAGAGCCTATAATTTTTTGAGGTTCCAGCTGTCATAATTTTTATTTGGCCCCGACTCCAACTCTACTACACCAATGATTAAAAGGCATCTTCCTATTGGTACATACATACATACATACATACATACATACATACATACATACATGAATGCACATTCAATGCTTCATATTTAAATAATTGCATTAATAGTTACAATTATATGTATGTATTATTGTTTTTGTGTATTTGAATGGAAGTTTGTCTAAATTGATAATTGTGAGCGTGAACCTCCCCTCATCAATTTTTATAAAACTTACAGAAAATACTAAAAATGTGTTATTGCGAATGTTAATATTAAAATAAAGTGTCGCAAATTAATATAACACATTTTATTCACGCTCGAACTAAAAACTTTCTACCCTATTCCATTGAACTTCTTGTGTTGAAAAGGATTACAATCTGTAGGCGACTAACAGACTAGGCGGATTGTGAGAAATCGCAAAAGAATCTAATTTTCCCATAGTGAAATAAAGTTTTCCTTCCAAAATGTATAAATATTTATAATTATTTTCAGGGTTGGGGATTTTTTTGGTTTTTATATATTGTATATAAATCAATTTTTTATATTTTGATTTTCTTGATTTTTTAAAAAAAAATTTATTTTTAGGAAGTTTTTTTTTTTTTAAATTACTGATTAATCCTAATTATTACCTAATTAATAATTATATTTCATTTATATAATTTCAAATCACTCAGAACTATTGAATTTCTGGCAGGCCTAATTAAATGAAATTAATTAAATTAAACATTAGTCTTCTGAGCTCTCATATTTTAATAATTAACTCTATAAATTCGAAATGAATTTTATGTTAATCTACAGTTTACAGCCAGGGTTCCCAACTTTTTTTTACTTATGGACCCCCTGATTCCTAGCTTTACGTATGTGGACCCCCATGACCCCCATATACTAATATGTAATATTTCGAATGTAATACTCCGAAATAACATTTTTTCCCTGTGAACCCCTTCAAAGCTTCTGTGGACCCCGGTTGGGAAACGCTGACTGTCTCTACACTAAAGAAATAAATGTTGTAGAAAAACAAATAATAAATTACTACAATATTTGCTAAAATTTATTTTTTAACGGCTCATGTCAATTATCTGTGACCAATGTAGCCAAAGTCAATTTTTTTTCATAATTTACGTTATTGAACAAAATGTGCAACAGCGCGCATAACGAAAAAAGTTGGAACTTTTTTTCTCTATATTTATATAACTTTATTACAACATGTTTAGTTGTGAAGTTGTTTATTGAAATAATGAAAAGTGAAATAAATTATACACTAATATAAGTGTGGTTAGGTTAAGTAATGTTACGTTAGGTTACATAGATTTAAACTGTTTTTATAATATTTTTAAAGGTGTGAAGCTCTTTTATTACAATACAGTTTTATTTTGACTTTTATCACAATACAGTTTTATTTTGACTTTTATCAAATAAAAGTGTGTTCAGATGAATGCATTCGATATGGATAAAACTCACTCACAGATAAATAGACATGATCCATTTTAACTTAAAATGTGTTATATTCATTTGCAACACTATTTTGATATTAACATTCGCAATAACACATTTTTAATGTTTTGTGGAAGTTTCGTAAAAATCGATAAGGAGAAGTTCTCGCTCACAATTACAGTCTAAATATACTAATTAAGATGTATATATGAATGGAGGTATTAACTGAATCGTAAAACACGCATTCATGTGTTTAATTTGTGTGCTTTAACTACAAGGTATGTACACATAAATTTAAGTAAATATATATAAATATTAAGTTTCCATCTTGTCATTAAATTTCATGTACGTTTGTGTGTGTTTTTTATTAATATTTTGAAAGATTAAAGTTTTTTTTCATTAAATAAAAAATACTTATCTTTATTCATATTTTTTTCGTAATCTTTTTGTTAGTTTGTTTGTTATTAATATTCGTGGTTTAACTTTTTTCCTTTTTTTTTTGTTTGTCTGTCATTAAAAATTCCAATGTTAAAATGTCAAATGTTACTGAGTCAAAGTCGCAGGAATATATTACTGATATATATAATAATAATAATAATAATAATAATAATATATATATATATATATATATATAATAATATTTATAATATAAATATCAATAGTCTCTATATAATAATAATGAAACATGAATACATAAAAAAAAAATAATAATAATATATGTATATATATAATAATAATAATAATAATAATATATATTCTTATAATAATATAATAATAATAATATATATATAATAATAATAATAATAATATATATAATATATAATAAATAATATATAATAATAATAATAATATGTAATAATAATATAATAATATATATATAATATATATATAATATATATAATATAATATATAATAATATAATATATATAATAATATATATAATAATAATAATAATATATTAATAATATAATATATAATATATAATAATAATAATATGTAATATATATATATATATAATATAATATATAATAATAATATATATGTATGTATAATATATATATATATATATATATACCGTATATATATATATATATATATATATATATATATATATATATATATATATATATATATATATATATATATATATATATATATATATATATATATATATATATATATATATATATATATATATATATATATATATATATATATATATATATATATATATATATATATATATATATATATATATATATATATATATATATATATATATATATATATATATATATCTTTATATCGCTTAAAAGGTTGTTGCATACAGTTGTCGATATATAGCTGAACACTAATCGCC
>JABUQX010037604.1:0-45000 GCA_015478945.1 Trachelipus rathkii | reverse complement strand
AATCTTCACACAAAATTTGTGTGCAAACAAGGCTTAACTTAATATTCTACGTGGGTGCCGTAGCGATGGTGGAATGCTAGATGTCAACTTTGGAGCACCTGCCTTTGCAGTACCTGTAGAAAAGACTTAATGAGCCAACGTCACGTTGCAGACATAGAGGATCAAGATAGGTAAAATGTAAAGAACAGTTTATTAGTCTTTTAGTTTAAGACCCAACCCTATATACAAAGAGAAGGGTGGAACTAGATACCTCCCAAATGTGTTGATAGTGCTGCGTACAAGAGCGGGACTTGAATTTCACAACGATGAGAATAGAATCGAAACAGATTTGAAAAGAGCGGAAGAACGGAGAGTTGACACATCTGTACTAGACTGAACAGAGTTACAAGTGCAGCTTATAAGATCCTTGATAAAAAATAAGAATAAAATTATATAAAGCAATGAAACGGAACCCCGAGAAACTCCGCAATTGACAGGGAAGGATGAGAAAGTGGCTGTACCAACATGGAACGATTTGATAGGAAATATATATATAATATATATATATATAATATATAATATATATATATTATTATATATTTATTTATATATATATATATATATATATAATAAAATATAATATATATAATATATATTACTTTGGTATTGTTTTTAGGAAAGAAATTGAAATAATATTTATGGTTATTTTCACTCTGGAATGTGGCATGAAAATCTTGACGTACGGCTTCGCCATGCACCAAGGAGCTTATTTACGATCAGTATGGAACTTTCATAGATTTCCTTATAGTTGTTATAGGGTACGTTATATATATATATATATATATATATATATTATATTATATATATATATATATATATATATATATATATATATATATATATATATATATATTAATATATATTATATATATATATTATATACTATAATATATATATTATATATATATTATGTAATAAAGGTTTTGTGAAGCAGATAATTTTAAATAATTTAGTTAATATTTACAAAAATTAAATAAAACATAATAAATAGAAATGAAATAAATATTAATAAATGTATTGTTGAGCATAAAATCTTAGGAATAAACACAAAACGTTTGAAAAAACTGACAACAATGTTTTATATTTGTTAAACTTGATATCGAAAACTTATTTTTGCAAACTCTTTTATTTTTTGAAAAGAATTAATCCCTCTTTTCTAAAAGCAGTTTTAATTAAATATTTTCAATGCGGTCTTTTCAGCTCACGAGTATTGTGCAAATGCGGCAAATTGACCTAAAATTGAGTTTATTTCTAGAAAATACGAGCCTAAAGTTTTCTCTATTACTCTTTTAATTTTCTTTATATATATATATATATATATATATATATATATATATATATATATATTATATATATATAGTATATATATATATATTATTATATAATATATATATACTATTGGCTGCATCGGATCCCAGGGACAGTAAAACAGACGGAACTGGAGGTTCCCAGTTCCTACGGTAGATATTGATTGTTAGAATTTTAATTAAAAAAAAAATCTTGCTTATATTATATCGAAAGCAGAATTACCATCTTACTAGACATTCTATAGGTCTTTCATATGTAGGTATCAAATACTTACATAACCTAACTCATTAATTAATGTAGTATCAAGGCCAAATATTATAGTATATTATAAATATACTATATAATATATATATATATATAATATATATATAATATAATATATATATATATATCATATAAATATAATATATATAATATATGATATATACTATATATATATAAATATAAAAAAAATATATTATATATATATATATATATATATAATATTATATATATATATCACTCATTTTGCTAAGAAAATGAAAATGTTTCATTTTTATTACTTAAATCCTCACACTCTTAAAACAAAAATTACTGTCAACAGTAGTTTGGACGCAACTTTGAGGGATTTTTTTTTATTTTTTTTTTTTTGAGATCCTGTAACACTAAAATTTTTTAAATTTAACTCTTTGATGCTTTGTATGAAAGAATATTTTAGTTTCCAGTCTGAATTTTGGAGTTATTAAATATTTTGATTTTTTTCTTTAAAGAAGTTCCAAGCAAGAAATTAAACGTTAAAATCTTTTTATATATTAGAAAATGTTATAACACACCGGATTTTCAAAGCTTGAAATTAGGAACCGGAAAACTAACCAGAATCCCAGTCTTAGACACTCCAGAAACCTAACCAGAATCCCAGTCTAGGCACCCAGAAACCTAACCCAGACTCTCCCCACATCCTCGATCTTTATTTTCTACTTTATTATTGAGTTTTATTAGTATTATGATGATTTCTCTTTGAAATCAGAGAGAAACAGTTGCAAAGTTATAGTATTGATTGAAATTAGCACAAATTATATTTTATGAAGTATAAAGGTCTTAAAGGGGCTTTATCTTATGTTATATATATATATAATATATATATATATAAATATATATTATATATATATATATATTATTACTATATATATATTATTATATATATGATATATATATATTATATATATATATATATATATATATAATATATATATATATATATATATAAATATTATATATATATATATATATAATATAATAAAGATATATTATATATATATATATATATATATATATATATATATATATATATATATATATATATATATATATATATATATATATATATATTATATTATAAAAAAAAATATATATATATATATATATATAATAATATTATATATATAATATATATATATATATATATATATATTTATATATATATATATATATATATATATATAACTTGCTTTCTAGAAATAAAAAAAAAAAACATTTAATTAAAATATGTAAAATCTGTTATATAATTTAGGGTTGTTGTAAAGTATGAAAATAAATTGGTGAGAATACTTTAATAATTTGGTTAAATATTACATTTTTATTAAAAATTTTATACGCACCATAATGCCTATACTAAAGCTTTGATACTCCTCTAAAATATTACTACTATTATATTTATTTTTATTTCTAATTGTAATTGTTTTTTAACTAATACATTTTATTACACAGGCAACATTGCAAAAACTAATAATTTTCAAATAAACATTTTTTTCAATAAAAGATAATTAATAATTTTCAGTTGGAATCCAGCCATTTTTTTTCAATTTAAGATAGTGTTTACAAATTTTTTGTATTCCTCTGGTCTTCTATGTAAGAACATTAAAAAAAAATATTATAAACTCAGACTGGTTTTAATTTTGCAAAGGAATAATGTAATCTGATTAAAAATAATAATAATAAAAATTAAATCAAAAGAAGTTAAAAAAAAATTTATTCAGTCAAAAAAAAAAAAAAAAGAATAATTATAAACGTTGATACATTTTAAAATTCGAGTGTCATAGGAGATATTTTGAGCTGATTGTGCTACTAGGATAATGGATGTAATAATAATAATAATAATAATAATAATAATAATAATAATAATAATAATAATAATAATAATAATAATAATAATAATAATAATAATAATAATATAATAATAATAATAATAATAATAATAATAATAATAATAATAATATAATTTTGCAGGTTGGTGAGTGCAGCTTTGGATTCCATAATGTCTGGGGCTACAGAAACAGGATTCGATGTGAAGGCTCTTCGAGCTTTCAGAGTATTAAGACCACTAAGACTTGTTTCAGGAGTACCAAGTTAGTATATGCTTATACTCTACTGTAACTTAATCACAGAACAATCAATGTTTATTCGAATTATCTTGAAAGGGTTACCATCTGACATAAATTGTTTTGGAACTAAAGGGATGGGACGACGCCTAGATCACGGGACAATAAACGTTTATTTGAATTATCTTTCAAGGGTTTCCCTCTGACATACTGTTTATTGTTTTAAACCTGAAGTGGTGGGACGCTCCCTAGAATTAAAAATATGAGTACCTAACCTGAAATACAAAAAATTTCCCCCTCCACCTGCCCCCCGCTCTTCTCAATCTCTTTTCTATGAGTTTCTTTTGCTCTATTTGTCTCATACATATGAAACATATATAAAAGAATACATTATGCAGTATAACAGATGTATATTACTATTTTTTATAATATAGCATGCATAAATGAATAAATTATATATTATAAAGGCAATAATAAATGACTATATAGTATAGCAAGTATATATATAAAAATGATATTACAACAATTAATTTTACTGTATTATAACAGATTATAAATGAAAATAATTTATATAACAAACAAATCAAAAAATTATACAATATAATATAAAAATTATAAATGAAAACATTATATAATAGACATAAATATTTAGATCATGAACCCAAAAGATATCAAATTATTATTAAATTAGTCTTACTAGATATTTGAGATTATTATTATTGTTTCTTACAATACAATTACAAATTAATGTATAATCTTTATTATATAAATATTTAAGGATAATTATAATAAGTATTGAATGAATATATATATATATATATCATATATATATTATATATATATATATCTATATAATATATATTATATATATATATATATATTATAAATAATATATATATATATATAATATAATATATAATAATAATATATATATATATATATATATATATATATATATAAGTATATATATATATATATATATTAAATATATATATATATATATATATATATATATAGACGATGTTTCTATCTCAAAATTTCACTTTTTCAGGTCTTCAAGTTGTGCTCAACTCCATTTTGAAAGCTATGGTACCTTTGTTAAACATTGCTTTGCTTTGTATTATTTGTTATTTATAATCTACGCAATCATTGGCCTTGACTTTTTGCCCGGAAGTCTTCATTACACTTGTTATAATGTTGAAAACGGGTCAGTTTATATATATATAATATATAATATATATATTTAGATATTATATATATATATATTATATTATATATATATATATTATATATATATATATATAATATATATATTATATATTATATATAATAATATATATATATATATATATATCATCACCACCTCTTTCCCAAGACTGGGGGTAAGATGGAGCTCACAGCGCCGGAAACAGGAAAAGTAGCAGTTAGAACATTGACGCAAGTCTGAAAAAGAAAAAGCTAGCCTTACCGCCTCCTTTATACCCTTAAGTGAAAACTCGTCGCAGTCAGGAAAACTTTCTACCTCTTGGGGCTTCAGCCGGGACTGCGGACGAAGACCATCACTTATGGCTATCGTCGTCAATGTAGGGTTATATGCCTTGGCCCAGGTGGGCCAAACCGATACCTCCTCACAAAAATCCCCGCCATTTTCGACTCCTGCATGCACCCTTTCTTCTTGCCTACTTGCCAAACTTCCAAATTCTTCTCTTTTCAGGCATTCCTTTACTGAGTCAATCTCACTTTTTCTTCTGTCTCCAGCGAGGTCGATTGCCAGCACACTCACCACTATACATCCGCTTATCCAGCCGACTATCATCTATCCCTTCCACATGACCAAACCATCTCAATTGATATACTTTTATTTATTCTCTCATATTCCTTTCTTTCACACCCACAGCAAACTCCCTAATTGCATTCATTCTTCATTTACCGTTCTTCTCGCACCTAACACTCGCCCCTAAGATTGTTCCATCTGAAACACATGAAACTTAGATCTATACCTCTTATTCCAAACCATAGTATCACTACTATACATAAACACACAGGTAAACAACATACCCTCATGTAAAATGATACTAACGCACTCATAGACTTAGTCCCTTTATCATCCATCCAGGATTTAATTTGCTCTTACCATCCACCTTCTCTAAGATTCCTACAAGACTTTCCTACTATCACCCTGCATCATTTCCGTTTCGCTTTCTCAACCCAACATTATACCCTAAATATTTAAACCTCTGACACACTTGTTCCATGTGCTCACCATTCCAACATAACGTTACACCGAGACTTATCCTCACATCACAACACATTAACTTACTCTTATCTACGTTTACTTTCAAACCCCTCTTTTGCACACCCCTTACCAAATCCCTCTACCAACCTTCTCAAACCCTCCTTCAGATTCGCTCACACAAAACCAAATCCATCCGCCATAAAATATATAGGGCACACCCCCACTCTCTCCTTCTCCATCATTCTCTAGCAGCTTCTCTGCCATCACCCACCTGCTAATTATCTTTCATAACCCTCATCCAATATTACAATTTGAATAACCAGGAGGACTAACATATTCCCTCTCTGACTCGCTGATTAATATTAAAACCAATCACATTTCAACTCCAGTTTATTCTTGACACACCCGACTCACTTTCGTCATACATACTTTTGATTCCGTCCAGAAGCTACCACCAACACCATATTATCACTAACACCTGTGCCATAGAGCGTCCCTATATCCTATGATTTACGCCTGTTGCAAATTCCGGATAAAACCTAATACAATTTATTCTTTCTTTCTTTCTCTCTCTCATCTTCATTTTCATTTGTTTTAATGTAAAGAGTTTGATCCACACATCCTCTACCACTTCTAAAACGCACCTTGGTCTTCACCAATCAGTTCCTCAGTCATTCGAACGCTCTCTTTCGACTAAAATACCAGCATATATCTTCCTGCAACACTCAGTAAACTAATTCCTATATCCTACAGTTACCCTTATCTCCCTTACCCTCCATAAACGCTTTTGTTACAACAACTCCAAATCCACTCCAATCACCCATCTCTGCTCCGTTCTGATCCATTTCACCAGTAATTTGATCTATACCTGCAGATTGCCACTTCTTCAACTTTCTCACACTACCATTACTTCCTTCCTTTACTAACTGACCTCAATCCCCAAAAGATACCCATGATACCCTTCTGCACCATTCAAACCCACACACATATCATTATCATCCCTTTTCATTACTGCCAATTTGCAGATTTCGAAGTGTTCCTCCACACTCTTCTCACATATCCATGTTCATCAGTTACGAAAGTACCATCCTATTCATTATTCTTAAGCAGATTCCCCTTACTCTCATTCTTAACCTATCGCGCTTCCTTCCAGAAGAACTTCCTATTCCTTTGTAAGCCCCCATTCATCCTCCTTCCAAACTGTTCGTTTACCTGTTTTTTATCGTTTAATCCTCTTACGTATGCGTCTTTTAGAATCCTTTTTTCCATCCGCCTCTCTTCTCTCACATCATCTCTCCTCCTTTTTTGACCTCTATATACTATAATATATATATATATAAATAATATATATATACTATATACTACTATAGTATATATATATATATATATATTAATTATATATATATATATATATATATTATATATATATATATATATATAATAGTGATGGGACAATGACACGACATCGTTCGGAACATCCGCATCCTCTTTTGAAAAATGAGGATGTGAGGATGTTTTCTACATTTGATTTATTAAGGTAAATATTACAAAATATTATTTGGCATCTTTATTATGGGAGTTTATGGGAATAATTGTAATTTGGAATTTGAATATATCATAATATATTATTATATATATATATATATATATATATATATATATAATATAGCTATAATATATATTACTTATAGATATAGTATACTATAAATATTAATAGTATATATATATCATATATATATATAATTTTTATATATTATATATATACTAGTATATTACTATTATATTATATATATAATATATATATATATATATATATAATATATATATAATATATATATATTATTAATATAATAATATATATAATTTTTAATTCAAACTTCAATGAGTAAACATCCTTCATCCTCATCTACTTTAAGATCCGCATCCGTATCCTCATTAGAATCGCATCCGCATCCTCAAACAGTCAAATTTTGACATCCGTCCATCACTAATATATATATATATAATAATATATATATAATATATATATTATATATAATATATATATATATATATATATACTATAGTATATAGTATATATAATATATATATAGTATATATATAATATTATATCAAACAATACTCCCAAAAGTAGTCACACACACACAAATAGTGGTGTCAAATAACAAATGAGCAGTTCAATTTAATATCAACACGATATAATCTGCAATTATTATTCATGCCAAAAAATACAAAAGTCATTCAAAATGACCGCCTTTTGCCTTAGTAAAGTTGTCTATTGCAGCATGCTCAAACTCCATCGGGAAGTTCTCAAATCACCAGTTAGAACTTGCTTTAAAGAACCAGTATTTTGGTGTCATCTTGAGCAGACCTTGCTTTATGTGCCGGAGTTGAATACTGTTGAAAGGTCTCTAGTTCATTTTGAAAGAGGGTCCGACCTACTGGTTTGACCACATCTTCCAGATCAGATTGCTGGTACATGCCTGCCGAGGTTTTAGCACCTTTTTCACAAAACTAAATGTATGTGACCCGATCGTAACTCATTCTACACTAAACCTTTACAGAAGCCGAATGATCTCTTTGGACACGTGACACGAGTTCTGCTGCTTCCTTAGATGACGCAGCACGCACCCAATCATTTTTGTTTTTAAAGCATTCTTCAACGAGAAAGATTTTTTTCGCCTGTAAAGAGAATTTTCGGTTGTCATCATGCGCGGACTTTGCCAACAGACGTTTACGATCTTCTCTCCAACCTTTCTTTAAGGCATCCATGAGTATATGCTCGATGCATCTTTTATAAACTCTTAGCCTTAGATCCTCTCTGATGATGCGCGACATGGAATTCATAGGTATCTGCATTTCACGTTGCATCATTTATTTAAGGAGAGGATTTCGTTCATGCATTTACAACTTTAATAGCTTACTGTGTCCGAGCAGAACGTGGACTACCAGATCAATGGCAATCTTTCACATCTCGAGGGTCCTCGTATAACTTTATGGCACGATACACAAATATACGGCTAATACCTAGCGATTACAGTCTTTAAAATGGCACTCTTTTCTATTCTACACTTATGTAACTCTATTATAGCAAAGCGATTTTTTTTATCAACTCACCCCTAGTTGTTTAATATGCAACCTAAACACTAGTGTGTAAACTTAAAGTGTGAAGGTAAGGTTACATATTAACGCCACGAGTTGTCCCCTTGGATATACTAATATATTTACTGGGACTGCTTCAATTTTATAGCTATTTTTTGGAGTCCTTATATATATATATATATATATATATATATATATATATATATATTATATATATATATATATAGTATATTATTATATATATATATATATATATATATATATATATATGATATATATATATATATATCAGTGGCGTAATCCAGGGGGGGCCAGGGGGCCATGGCCCCCCCCGGAAATTTTTTAGGCACTAAGCATTTTTAAGTATCATATCCGTTTATAACAAAATCCAGAGTTAAATTAATTTTATATTTATAATATATATATTATATATATATATTATATATAATATATATATATATATATATATATATATATTATATATATATTATTATATTATATTATATATATGATAATATATTAAGAAACAGTGTTTTGTCTGGCCCCCCCGGGCTTCTGTGGGGTTTTGGGGTGTTTCTTTAGTTTGCATACCGGCTGCAATAAAAAATCCTGGATATATTGCACTTTTGTATAATTATATTATATTATTTAACTTTATATATCTATCTATCTACTATATAGTAGGTATAGGGTATGTATATATAGGTGGGCGTAGTATATATGAGTAGTATAATAGTATTATATATTATATAGTATATATATATTCATCATCATCATTCATCACTTAAGGTTTTCCCAGAATCGATGAGGATATGGGTGCTGCAGAGACATGCACGAGAAATTCGAGTATTAATGAGCATTTCTAAGGGAAAATATTAACGTGGTAGCTTCGACCTCCCTAGACCCGGTTTAACCTTAGCACGTCCTTTTATGGCGCCTCTTACTTAACACCGCTAAGTAATTTAACGTTAAGCATTTCTGTTGTAATAATTTTTTTAAATTATTTTCTACTGCTTCAGTGCATATATATTACTTTGTTTATATATTTAATTATATAATTTACTTTTATTTAGTTTTATTTTATAATATATATTTTTTTTCTTATTGGTACTGGACCTTTATTCAGGGGCCTTTATATATTACTTATTTTTTCTCATACTAGTCTTTACTTACCGTTATAATAGTTATAATAGCGCCGGTTTGAGTAAACTTACTATTCGGACGCAGTTCTCCTTTTTTTTCGCGACCGTTCAGTACATGCGACCTCAACCTACTGAGACTCGCTTCATTGATTATATAATACTTTACTACAGGGGTATATTATTGAACGTGGGACGATACGTAGTGTCCTTCGGGTAAGTCCTAGTTTTTTTGCTGGATATCTGTGAGCTAGGAGTATTTAGGCTTTTGGACCTATACGTTTTATATCTGTAATTTAGCTGCCTTCATATATAATATATATTTACCTCATTTATGAACCTCTCGTCACTCTACTTATTTAACTTACACACTACTACCTTTACATAGGTAATAAGTGATTATATATACGTATGAGTGAGCTCATTGATGGGATACATTGTACTCAACCTTAGCGTCTACCGTTATATAATTTATATATCGTTCGTATTCTATAGTCTCAGTTTGAGTCCCCCATGAACCTTCTTATTGATATGTTTTACCCCTTCTACTACCTGCTGTGTAATTATTTATTTACACGGCCTCCCTCGATCTCCACTTTCCCCTTACCATAAAAAACTACTAGTTATGCTGATTGTATGTATAACTAAAAATCACAGCTCAAAATCCTTTCTTATGAATATTGCCCCTGCAGAGAACTGCAACAATATATAAATTAACTGTGGAGCAATCACTAACAACAAACAGAATGAATGTCTCACCTCACTTCAGGCATAAGAGAATCTAACACACACTCAGCAATATTAGTATCAAACAATGGGCTCCCATTTAGTTAGCTACTCACCATCCTAGGTTTGGCCTTTCTTCTTTGACACTCATATTAGACACTCATATGACATTAACCACCACATCACCAAGAGACACATATAAATTAAATGCACTGAAAACACTAACCAGAGCAAAATTTGCCCACCATAAAGAAACTCTCATAATAGTATACAAACAATACATCCTCCCCTTCCTTAATTATGCATTACCTGCTTGGGCTTCCTCAATATCACAATCCAATATTAAGAAATTAGAAACCCTGAAAAATAAAACTCTCAGGATAATAACAGGCTGCTTCCCCTCCACACCCGTCCATCATCTACTAACTGAAACAAAAATTCTCCTTTTAAAAGCCCATAATCACATGGTAGGCTGAAAATTTACAGTAGATCTCTCCTGCATCTAACATCACAACAATCCCCCGCAACTAGAAGGAAAAAAATCACACCAGCATTATACTATTCTAACATATGCAACACGCTCCACACATCCCACCTCAACTCCATATACTCCCATTACTAAACACATTCACATACAATGAACTCTAAGAACGATCTCCGCCTATCCAAATAACACCATACTTCAAACTCGTTTACCCGAAATAAGCCTTACAAAGCAACTCTTTGGAAACTGAAACCCGCGTAATGTTGTCCCGTCTCAGCCCTCTCTGGGCGCCACCCGTCCTTTCAAGAATGCAAATGTATAATCAACAAAGTATCTTCCCTCCACTGCCAAAGATGTTTTCACAAACTAACGACGACACAGAACATCTCTTGCTACTACTGCAGTGACTTGAAGGACATCAGAAACAATTTCAACACTTTTTTTTTCTAGCGGATCATTGGGCCCAAACTGCTGTGGTGGCACAATATCTCGAGATAGACCTTTCATCGGAGGTGAGAAGGGGTCGACAATGTAAACAAATATATATATATATATATATATATATATATTATATATATATATATATATATATATATATATATATATATTATATATATATATATTTTTATTATATAATAATATATATAATATATATATATATATATACTATATATATAATATATATATATATATATTATATATAGTATATGGTGTAGGAGATCGCACTTTGGAATCTATGAGTGTAAGGCATGAGGTGCGTTTCCTTTCGACTTACGTCATGTTTTCCACTAAACTGTTCTGTTTTCGGTGGGGTTGAGCAACTTCATCCCCAATCTGGGGATATTCTGAAGAAAAAAAAAAAACCGTAATATTATATATATATATATATATATATATATATATATATAATAATATATATATATAATTATATATTATATATATATTATATATATATATATATATATATAATATATAATATATAATGATATATAATATATATTTATGATTTCTTTCTTTCTTTCTTTCTTTTCTTCAACCTTCCTTTTTGCCCCAAGATTGGGGGTAAGGTGCTGTACAAGCATATCGGAAAAGAAAAGCAGTAGGAAGAACATGACAAAACGTCGAAAAAGAAAAGCCCAGCCTTACCGCCCCTCTGTACCATTAATTAGCGAGAGCTCGTCACAGACAGAAATCCACCTAGAGCATCATGGGACCGCGACGGACCCTTCTACTATGGTAAATCGTCAATTGTAGGGTCACCCCCTGGCCCAGGTGGGCCACAACCAATGCCCCCATACAAAACCCTCCCGCCATTCTCTCTTATCATGCACCTTTATTTTTCGCCTCTGCCAAAACCCTCACATTTCTCCTTCAGACCTTCGTTCACCGACTCAATCCACTTCCTCTCGGTCTCCCAGCCGGTCGGTTTCCAACACACTCACCACTATAAATAAATCCGCTTAACCAGGTCCGACTATCACTCACTTTCCACATGACCAAACCATATCAACATACTTTCACTTATTCTCTCATTTACCCCTTTCCTTCAACACCACACCACTCTCTTCTATACGTTATTCCCTCTCCTTTAATAATTCTTCCACAGACTAGCACACCCTAAGATTGTCCATATGAACCATTGAACTTTAGATCTATACTTCTTATCCAGACCATAGTTCCCACTACCATACAATAACACAGGTAACAACATACCTCATGTAAGACCCTAGCACCTAAGACTTAGTCCCTTTGCATTCAGCAACGATTTTAATTGCACCACCACCTTCCTGCCATTCACAACTTTCTACTACATTCTGCATCATCGTTCCCTGTCTCATCCAACATAACCCTAAATATTTAAACTCAGACACTTGGTCTAGCTCTCGCCATCTAACATAACTCACACTGAGGAGTGTCCTCACTCATCAACCATAACCTATACTCTTATCCACGTTTACTTTCAGCCCCCTCCTTTACACACTGCCAAATCTCTCTACAAATGCCTCTCAAACTCTCTCAGATTCACCACACAGAACAAAATCATCCGCATATAATAGGTAGGGCACCCTCACTCATCTCCATTCTTCTCCACCATTCATAACACCATTTCCTGCCATCCCACCTCGAATTCTTTCACATAACCCCATCCATATACAAATTGAATAACCAAGGAGACCATAACACAACCCCTGTCTTACTCCCGCTATTAATTCCTAAACCATCACCATTTTGACACCCCTTTATTCACACACGCTCACTACGTCATACATACTTTTGATTAACACATTCAGAAGCCTACCACCGAACACCAATATGATCACTAACACCTGGCATAACGCTTCCCTATTAACTCTATCATACGCCTGTTGCAAATCCATCAAAAATATATAATACAATTTATTCTTCTTTCTCCTTTTCTTTCTCCTCAATCATTTGTTTCAAATGTAAAGATTTGATCCACACATCTTCTCCCACTTCTAAACGCCACCTTGTTCTCCTCCAATCAGTCCTTCAGTCACTCGACGCACTCCTTTGACCAAAATACAGCATATACCTTCCCTACAACACTCAGTAAACTTATTCCACTAGTATTCTCAGTTCCCCCTTTTCTCCCCTTTACCCTTATATAAGGGTACTATTACCGCTCTCATCCAATCCCTTGGAAAACTATACCCTCCATAAACGCTTATTACACAACTTCCAAATCCAATCATCACCATCTCGCCTCCGTTCTCGATCATTTTCACGCAGTAATTTCATCTATGACTGCAGATTTACGCATTCTTCAACTTTTCAGCTCTACCCATACCTCCTCTACTAAATAACCTCATCCCCCAAAATACCTTTCCTTCTTGCAACCATCAAACCCACACACACTTCACTTATCAACTTCTTTCATTATGTTAAATATTGTGCAGATTCTCCGAGTGTTCTTTCCGACACTCCCTCACATCCATTTCATCAGTTTACAAAAGCACATCCCTATTCATGTATTCTAAGCAGATTCCCCTTATTCTCATTCTTAACCTTTCGCGCTTCCTTCCAGAGGAGCTTCCTATTCCCTTGTATGTCCTCATTCATTCTCCTTCCAAACTGTTCATTTACCTCTTGTTTTCTCCCTACGTATGCAACTTCTTTCAGTATTTCTTTTTTTCCTCCTTATATAATTTCCAAAGCATCTTTCTTTTGAAACTTCATCATTTGCTTTTAGTAATTCAACCAACCGCTTTCTTTTACTTTTAACCGCTTCATCACCTCTTCATTCAACCATTCGCTGTTAAACAATTCTTAACTTCCTAATTTAGCAGCATCCACCACACTTCTTTGCACTACTAACAATTGCTTCCTTCATTTGCCCGCCAAGATTTGTTCAGTATGCAACTTGTTCACGATTCACCGATTACTAAGCGAGCGCTCTTAACATACTTATCCTTATGTCCTTGCTCACTTAACTTCTCACTCTTAAATTTTACTACTTTTCCTTTCGTACACCTTTCCTCTCCAGTCCAAGCCCCACTAACTTAATTTTAACATAGAACAACATAATGATAGATCCGATAAATCCCATTCCTAAACCCCTCACTGATTTAACATGCCAACACTACTTCAACATCTCTGTCCTTCACCAACACAAAATCAATCATACTTTTTCACTTCGATATCCATCTCTACTACACCAACTCTAGTTATATTATGGATACTCTTGTCGTTTTTAAGAAAAGTAATTACTTACACACATACTCTCTCTTCCAGAAATCAATCACCCTTCGCTACCATTCTCATTTCCCCGCCACCCTCAAAACCACCTGTGATACCATCCCTTTTTGATCACCTATCCAATCCATGTCAGGTCCCGCAACACTATCAATCTGAAGCTCCTACTCACGCCCATCCAGAACATCATTCAGATTATCCCAAAAAAATCGTACCTCTCTTCAACTTTCCCTCAGATTGGACCAACGTCAGCAACCACACATACGCTTGACCTATATATTTTATATATATATATATATATATATATAATTATATATATATATATATATATATATATATATATATATATATATATATATATATATATATATATTATATATATAATATATATATATATATATATATATATATATATATATATATAAAGAGTATTTTAAAGCCCGTCGTTTAATCATATCTTTGAGAAAGGAAATGAAAAATATTGTTTGACCTTGGTGGTATATCCTTCCCGTGCTGATTGATTGGTCGTTAGACGTCAGGTGATCTTCAAATGTTTTGGTCTTGGTCATTTCCCGCTAAATAATACCTATTCATTTCCTTGGCAGACTAGGCACCCAGTTTGTGTACAAAAGTTAGGGAGAACACAAGATAAAATCTCCCCAAAACCTTTCATGTTCAGCGGCTCCGAAGTCAGAGTGGAGGAGCACGAAGTTTTGGTGGAACTGGAGCTAAAGAAATTATTTTTTTTTGGGTGGAGCCTGGGCTGTCCCGATCAAAAAAAATATTACAGTACAATAAAAAGGTCGGGCCGGAACCGGACTCGGAATTTTAAAAGTCAAGAATAAAAAATTACAGGCTCTCGCAATCCTGCAGTCAAGTTTAAGATGAAAACACAAATATTAAAAAATATTTATATAATATTTTATGTTTATAATTATAGATACTATCAAAATTTACATTTATGATCAACAACTTTAAATATTTTACTCAAAAGTCTTTAAAAAATATTTTAATTAATATTTTAAATAAGATATTGTTCTTTATTTTATATTAATATAAATTCGCATTTTTATTTTTAGGTATTATGATGAATGACCCTCATCCTTGCAGTCCGAAGAATGAAACTGGGTTCGACTGCTCAGAGTTCAATACAGGATCGAAAATTTACACTTGCCAGAGGGGATGGGATGGACCAAACTATGGGATTACAAATTTCGATAATTTCGGCTTAGCTATGTTAACTGTTTTCCAGTGTATAACCATGGAAGGGTGGACGGAAATGATGTATTTTGTAAGAAGTATATTCCTATGAATCAAATTTTTAATACATATAAGATTTCATATATATATATATTATATATATATATATATATTATATATATATTATAGTATATATATTATTATTATATATATATATATAATATAATAATATATTAATATATATATAATATATAATTTCCTAAAATTATATGCGGATGTTTAAAATATATATATATATATATATATATATACTATATATATATATATTTATAGTATATATAAAATTAAATATTAATATAATATTTTATTTATTTTATAAAATTAATAAATAATGAATATATATTTATATAAATAATTTTTTTTATATATATAAATTATATATATAATATATATATATATATATATATATATATATATATCTTTATTCTCCCTTCACATCTCCACAAATAGGGGTTTGGTTGCTTAACCTGCTGGGGAAAAAAATAGCTAAACATAAAAACTTGACGTAAGTCGAAAGAAATTCCCCCCCCCCCCAAAAAAAAAAAAAAACCTTCATTCATACCCTTAAAAATGCCTGCCCGTCGCAGCCAGAAATCCCTCCCTAGGGCTTTACAACACCGCGAGGGACTCCCCACTGAGGTATCTCGTGAATGTAACGGCTCATCCCCTGGGCCAGGTCCCCACAACATACCCCCTCCACAACCCCCCCCCCCTTACTCCTATAATCATGTACCATTCTTCTAGCTTGGGCCAAATTCACATTTCTTTCCTTCAGACATTCCTTTACTGACTCAATCCACTTATTCTTAGGTCTCCCGCCTCTCAATTCCCCAAAACTCTCAACCATTATACAACCGCTTAACCTACCGACTATCATCCATCCTTTCAACATGATCCAAACCATATTAATATATTCTCATTTATTCTCTCATTCACGCCTTTCTTCACACCACACAGCTTCCTAACACGCTCATTCCTCATTTTATCAATTCTTCTCAAACCTAACACACCTCTCAGATTGTCCATCTGAACAGACTCCACCTTAGATATATTCTTCTTTTTCCATACCACAGTTTCGCTGCTATATACTAACACCGGTTACAACATATCCTCATGCATAACCTTAGCGCACTCAAAACTTAGTTCCTTTGCATTCACCAAAGATTTAATTGCACCAACTACTTTCCTACCATTCAAAACTTTCCTACTACGCTATACATCATCCTTTCCTTATTCATCCAATATATATAACCTAAATATGTAAACTCGGATGCTTGTTCCAGCTGCTCACCATCCAACATGATTACAAATTGTGGACTCTCCTCAACCATAACCATCACCTTAATTTTATCCAGATTTACATTCAAACCTCTCCTTTTACACAACCTGTTAATCCTCTCAAACTTTTTTCAGATTAGCTACAATAAACAGGGCACCCTCCGCTCTCTTCCATTCTCTATCACTCTAACTACCCTATTCTCTGTCACCTTTTTTTCCTACCTTTATCTCTCTTTCATTCAACCCTAACCTATCATGGAAATTATGAAATAACCAATGGAGACATTTAACACGTTCCTTAATGCCTCACTCCGCTATTAATATTAAACTATTCCTTCTACTCCATTTGTTTTAACACACACATCACTGTCAACATACTACTTTTGATTTCATTCAGAAGTCAGCCACCAACACCGTATATCATTAACACCTTCCGCGGAGCTTCCCTATTAATTCTATCATACGCCCGTTGCAAGTTCATAAAGCTTATAAACAATTTTTTTTCTTCTCTCTCATTTGCTTCAATGTTAAAATTTGATCTACACATCCTCTTCCACTTCCAAATTCACCTTGTTCTTCAATAACCAGTCCTTCAGTTAATCGGCGAACTCCTTCAGCCAAAATACCAGCATATATCTTCCCTACAACACTCAATAAACTAATTCCGTATTGTTACTTCCTACTAATTTCTACAGTTCCCCTTATCTCCTTGCCCTTATATAAGGGTACTGTCACTGATCTCCTCCAGTCTTTCGGAACTCTACTCTCTACAAACCCTTTGTTATACAGCTTCCATATCCAGTCAATCACAATCTTGCCTACATTTTTGATCATTTCACCAGTAATTCCATCTATACCAACGGATTTACCATTCTTCAACTTTCTCACTCTCTCTATTACCTCCTCCCTACTAATTACTTCATACCCAAAATACCTATATCTTTTTTCACCATCAAACCCACAGATATTCACTATCACCTCTTCATCTCTGCCAATGTTATGCAGATTTTCGAAGCGTTAAATCCACACTCTCCACACAACCGTTTCATCAGTCACGAAAGTACCATCCCTCTTCATTATTGTATGAAGATTCCGTTTACTTTCTTTCTTAACCTTTCGTATTTCCTTAAAAAAGAGCTTCCTATTCCCTTTTAAGTCCCCATTCATCCTCCCTCCACCTTCCAAACTGTTCATTTACCTTTTTTTTCCTTTCTACTAATGCAACTTTTAGTCTTTCTTTTTTCTTCTAGCTTTTATCACTTTCAACCACGCATCTTTTTCTACTTTTAATCGCTTGTATCACCTATTCATTCCACCACTCACTATTGACATTGTTAATTTCTACTTTAGCACATGCACATACTTCTTTTGCACTATTAATAACAATGACCTCCTTCATTTGCGTCCAGATTTGTTCACTTTCAGCCTGTTCACATTGAACTAATATATTTGCGTGCTTTATATATATATATATATATATATATATATATATATATTATATATATATATATATATATATATATAGTATAGTATATATATATATATATATACTATAGTATATATATATATATATATATATATATATATATATATATATATATATATATATATATGCTTCGTTATTAAAGTCAGAATTGCGGAGCCACAAAGTTCTGACTGGAGCCAAAAAAAATTTTGTGGATCCGAATCCGGATTTCCAAAAAAAAATTATAGCAATATAATTTTAAAATGATGGATCTGGAGTCGGAGCCGCTCAATTTTAAAATGGTGGAGCTGTGAATGGAGTCTGAGCCAAGTATTTTAAAATGTGCCGGAGTTGGAGCCTGCAGAAAGATGTTCCGTCTCCGCAGCCTTGACTAAAATTACTTTATATATGCTTTTTAAATTGCCTTGAAATTTAAATTGGAAAAATCCTAATGAAAACGGAAAATCGTTACTTTTAGTAAACTGTTTCTTAAGTTACATCTTCTGAATAGTAAGTTTGTGCTACAACTATAATATACTGTATACAGTTGTGCTTTGTCTATAGTATGCGTTCTGCAGTTGTACTTAATATATAATATGCGGTCTACAGTTGTGTTTACTCTATAGTATACAGTTATAGTTATGCTTACACTATAGTATGCGGTCTACAGTTGTGTTTACTCTATAGTATGCTGTCTACGGTTGTGTTAACTCTATAGTATGCGGTTTACAGTTGTACTTACTCTATAGTATGCGGTCTACAGTTGTGCTAACTGTATTTTGCATTTTACAGTGTGCTTACTCTATAGTATGCGGTCAACAAATTTGAATCTTTATATACTTAATTATTCTAAATAACTTTGTATTGCAAGCTGCCTATTTATTGCTGTATACTATAGTTTATATTATACTAAAGTTTAAATATAAAGCGTAGACCGAGACCTAATTTAGTTAGTAAGTTTGTTGCCACCGAACCAACTAATTAAATTTGGTCGTGGTTTGCATTGCATATTTAAACTATAGTCCAAATTTATTGACCCCATACTAAAATCGCACCAAATTTGTAACATAACACCCAAAATATTCCAAACTATGAAAAAAATTGCAACCGAACTGGATCATAGTGAATTACATATTCCATTTGTCGATTTCAGATTGCTGATGCTAATGGAAACAGCTGGCAATGGATATATTTTGTTTCTATGATTATCATTGGTGCCTTCTTTGTCATGAACTTGATTCTCGGTGTTCTCAGCGGGTAAGTTGCCTTTCATAGTTGTAGAAAATAGCATATTGTTTACTGTTACTACAGCTCATATATATATATATATATATATATATATATATATATATATATATATATAGGAGTATGTTATATATATATATATATATATATATATATATATATATATATATATATATATATATATATATATATATATATATTTTTGATTATATCCCATATTATAATTTTTGTTTTTGTCTTTGTTTTTGTTTGTTATTAAAAATCTTGAAGAATATAAAAATAGTTAAATGATCCCATCATATTTCAAAAACATATGAGAAGAGGTATTATTATTATTATTATTATTTTTTTAATTTTACTTCTCTAAAAATGAAGAAATCTACTTTATTTTCTTTATTTTAAAACATTTGTCATTTTGGTAATAGTAAGTAATACACTTTTGGAGTTAAGTGGAAAATTTTTCATCAAAGATATTATTAACGCCTCAAAACAGAGAATTTTCCAAGGAAAGAGAAAAAGCCCAAGCTAGGGGTGATTTTATGAAGCTTCGTAAGAAACAACAAATCGAAGAAGATTTAAAAGGTTATCTAGATTGGATTCTTGCTGCAGAGGATATTGAAAATGATGAAGCAGAAGAACAAAAAGAAGATGCAGACGGTAGGCATCATTCTTGCCTAACCGACTAACCTTTTGCTGCTACTATTTTTTAAGCTTTCACAAGAAAATTCGCAGTTTTGGCAGATACGATGATGCTTCAGAAATTGATAAACGAGTGATGATTTATTATTAAAATTACAAAGAGTTTCCTAATACAATGAAAGAAAAAATTATCTTTTACTGACAGTTCAAATCATTTTTGTTGTTACTTTAATAAAAAAAATCTAGATAAGATTATCTCTGTCTGTGTGAAATTATTCAAGTCATCCAAATATTACTCCCTTAATTTTTTCTTTCATTTTATAAATTGGAGTGAATAATTAATGCTGAAAACCCTTTGCAGGATAAAAAGGATAGTCCTAGACTACACTTCCATAATTAGTTACAGCTTTTTACTAACGTTTTTTATAGAGGTAACCTACAGGTGATTACTATTCTACCAACAAGTAGTAGCAGAGCTGGCTTCATAATTTTCAGACAGACTTGTTTTTTTTTTCTTTCTAAATCAGTTTTACTCACTAACCCTAACTAACCATTTGCATTCCTACCCTTCTTTTTGCCTCTGATGGGCTGCCGATTTCTCTTTCTTTCCTCCACCGAAACGTCTTCAGTGAGTTTTCAAAGGAAGGAGAAAAAGCCAAGGCAAGAGGAGCCTTTATGAAACAACGAGAGAAGCAGAGAGATGATGAGGATCTTCGTCATTATTTAAAGTGGATAACTCACGCTGAGAACCTCGAAACCGAAGGAGAAGAGAGAGACAATGACGGTAGGATGGCTTAAAGCATGGCTTTCTCTTTTTCCTCCTTACTTTAATTTTTATTAAAATATATGAAAATTTCTCCCACTCATATTACAACTGCTTTACTATTATGGCAATTCGATATATATATATATATATATATATATATATATATATATATATAGTAAGGATATATTATATATATATATTATAATAATATATATATATATATATATATATATATATATATATATATATATATATATATATATATATATATATATATATATATATATATATATATATATGGTTTATAACATTACATAGTTTTAAATATTTTCAAAGCTTAGGAATTTTAGGGGTATTTGCGGAATTATATCTTTATATATAGGTAATGAAAATGACTTTTCAAATGATCGAATATTAAGCAACCAAATTCAAGTCATTTTATTACAAAGAAAAAAAGAATTTAGAAATGAGAAGATTATCCATCGATATATATAAAAAAAAGTTATCCCTTTATTAATATTCTTTCTCTTCTTAACTTTTATTTAATAAATAAAATAAGAAACTGGCATCATCATACCTTTTAATTGGGATATTATATAGAAGAAAAACAGAGTTACCTTTACTAGAACTAATATTTTTTACATTCGTAACAATACCTTATTTATTACCCTTTAACAGTTAAAGAAAATCAACTTTAAAAAAACAAAAAAACAAAAATAAATAAAAAATTTATATTAAAGTTAATATTTAACCAAAATGGTTTGATTGTAAAAATTGTATTTGTTTGAAACTTCTTATGTTATCAATTGCGTTTCTCGAGATTTGTCAAACGTCTGAAATCGTATGAAGGTTTTATGGTCCTGTTTGGAATGGGGATTTTTAATTCATATTTCAAACAGGACCATACAACCACCTTCATTCTGGTTCAAATATTTGACAAACATCTGGAAGCGCACCCATCATTTATTCTTTGCATTAACATATAAGAGCGAAACTGCATACATTTAAATCTATTAAAACTTTATTTTGCATCAAATTGTTGCTGTCATTTGTAATCTATTGCTTCACGGTTATTATTTAAGTAAGAGCCAATATACTTTAGATTTTAAACTGTATTTTATGCGGTTCTTCTTGGTCTTTAGTATTAAAATACTATTTATATTACATTCCTCCATTTTCATTAGTGACAACCATATTTATGCTCTCAATTAGGATTCTCATGTTCACAAAAACTTTTCCGAGTGTAATTTATTGTTTAATTCTAGCTTAAAATTAAGACCTCCTAATTTTAATGATTTCAGAAAGCAAAGCAAAAAAATATATATTGTATTCTTTCAGTTCAAAAAAGGTAATATGGTTGTGACTTTTATATTTCAGCAGTGTGGGTTGTCGAGAACACTTCAGAACGTAAGACAGTCGGTTGAAGTAGAACAGTTTAGTTAATGAGACATAAACAGCATTGATTATAGATATAGTTCTATTAACAATTTTCTTAATATTTGAAATTTGAATGTAGACCATGAAAAATTTTGATAGATAAACTTTTTGCATTTTGGATATGTTATGATTTTGAAATTATGATGTGATTAATAATAATAATAATAATAATAATAATAATAATAATAATAATAATAATAATTAATAATAATAATAATAATAATAATAATAATAATAATAATAATAATAATAATAATAATAATAAATGCCCATGGGGCGATATTTATCTTCCGCAATTTTATCTATATATACAAGATAAATAATTGAGTATTGTATGGGTCTAATTTCATTCATAAACACAGCGAGGTGTCTAAATCATATGTATTCATAATATTTTCACAAACATAAAAAAAAACAAGTACACATAACAATATTTATAAAATTTACATACTTATAACTTTACATTTAAATCAAAAAAAAAAAAAAAAATCTTCAAATTTTAACAAAAGAACTTAGCCTAATTGCATACTTTAAAAAGTATATCCCTTTTTATCTTCCATAAATGTACCTCTGCATGACCATACCAGTAATATAATGGTAGACGATAGAAAGCAGTACTTTTCTTGCAAAGGTGGTGGTGTTATTTTCAAACTTGTGTAATAATGTAGCTTAGATGATTAGTTGTAGTTGTGCTGTGTCCTTTGGTTTGGCCTTCTGAGGTTACATGCAGTATTTTAAAATTTGAATAAAGCGTTAGTAGAAAGGTATATATAACGTTTGTGCCGTTTTCTCTATTATTATTATTATTATTATTTATTATTAAGTTATTATTATAATAATTTTAATTATTATTTTTTATTTTATTATATTATATTATTATTATTATTATTATTATTATTATTATTTTCTCTTATCGGTTTGATTTTAACAAAGCATGTCCTGACTGGCTAATCCTGCATTTTTGAATAATTTAGATAAAATTATTAATTTATAAAATAAATAATTTCAATATGAAATAAAAATGGTGTATAAATATATATGAATTAATTTAAATAATAAACATCATTTTTTTTTTTATGATGAGATATTTTTTTTTATTCTATATATATGTTATTTTTCAGTTCAATAAGTAAGTAATATTTCGTGTTGGTTAAACGGAATTATATTGTATAATTTTATTCCATTTTATGAGATTTGCAAATAATAATGAATAATAATAATATATTTTATAATATTAATATAATAATAATAATAATAGTATAATAATAATAATAATAATAATAATAATAATAATAATAGATAATAATATGTATCATTTTTATTTAAACAAATTTTTTGTGATTCATTTTCAGTTTTCTCAATTAATTAATAATAATAATTAATATAATAATAATTGATAAAATAATAATAATAATAATAATAATAATAATAATAATATATAATAATTAAATAATAATAATATTAATAACAATATTATTATTTTCAAACAGATTTTTGATTAATTTTTTGAGTAATTTATCACATAATAATAATCAATAATTAAATAATAATAATAATAAATAATAATAATAATAATGATCTTCATACAACAATTTAATCATCCCAAGGATAACTAATGTAATCAATAATAAATAATATATATAATAATAATATAAGTTTTAGAATTTGATCATGTAGTTGAACTGTAGGTACACTTTAGATTATTTAGTATCGTTCTTCATACTTGATCTTGTAAAAAACTAAGATTCATTGCTTACACTGTTATAATATTTTATATATATATTATATAATATTATATTTATATATGATATTTATATATTATATATATTTATATATATATTATATAGATATATATAATTATATTTACGTATATATATATTATAACTATATATATTATTATATTAATATAGTATATAATTATATATTATATCTATATATATATATATATTTATATATATAATAATATATTACATTATTTATTTAATAATTCTTTCTTTGTTACTTTTATATCTTTGACACATGTTTTGATAATCTTAATTATTATATATTATATATTTAAAATTTTATTATATATATATATATATATAATATATATAATATTATATATTATATATATATATATAGTGTAAGTAGTGTAATAGCAAGAGTTATTTGAGCTTAAATAATGAACCTTTTAAAAATACAAAAAATAATTTCTTATAAATTTTTTAATTATTCCTGTCTTACCAAAGACTCATGTTTGGACAAAGTTTCATGGAATATAACATGCTTAGTCCAGCTATAAATATTTTGGCAAAATGTATTGTTAATCTTGTCCTCATTACACCAATGCAAATCAGTATTGTACTCGCTATAGTTTTCGCATGATTTTTCGCAGCTCTAGGGGGGGGCGTCTTAAAATTTTTATAGAGCTTAGTAATATATGGTATATCTATATATATAAATGTTATATATATATATTATATATATATATTATATATATATATTTATATATCTTTAATATGTACTTTATATATTTATATAGTATTATATATTTTATATTATACTATAATATTTATTATATATATATTATTAAAAGAAAGATAGACATAAAAAAGCAAAGAGAGTGTATGATGGTTCTTTAAATGAATTTCCATATTTTTAAAAAAATATATTTATTTGAATCTCAAATAGAATATTCTGATAACAATTATGTTAATTGATGGAAAAATTCACTAATATTAGAGCAGTTGCAATAAGGTATATTATTAAAAAATAATATTCCTTGCGCGTGTTGAACGCAAATTTATCTATAACTCACTGTTTGAATATGCAAATAATATGAATTGTCAAAAAATAACAAATTTTCGTTGTTTACATTCATTCATAGCCAGTACCTATAATTCCTGTCGGTCCTTCCATAGTTTACTTCGCAGCCAAAGTCTTGATCTCTTCGCACGAAATAGTACTTGAAACGAGTTGTGGTTACGATGTTGTGGCTAATAAGCTTTATCAAAGATAATATTAGTATCATCAAAAGCCTTTTCGTCGACGGAAAGAAAGGTTTCAGTTCCTTTAAGGACTTAGAGAGATATATAAAGCATTTTTAGTTTATTTCATTCTGCTCAAGATTTTCTTGTCCCCTCCAAATTTTGTACCAATATGTCTATCTAGCTCTTCTTCTATGCCTTCTTAGTGGTTCCTTCCAAATTAAAATGAAGCTGTCTTTTCCTTTTAAATCATCGATTTGTATTATGAGTAGCATTTGGTAAGGAATCTAAAGTGTACGTCAAATAAGTATTAAGCAGGTGTGTAATTTTCAGTTAGAAAACTCGTAATTCCCAAAGAAAGGTTTATTAAGAACCAGATACGGACGTATTAAGGATTCTTCTCTCAGAGCTCCGGTGGTGATTTGTTGCGGATTGGTTGCTGCTGGGTGCTGCTGCCCTTTACCAAATATCCTTATTGTGGTATATTCAGATTCATAGTCCCAGTTTGCCGGCGATTTGATTAGCTTTTTTTAACACCTTATCGGTGATTTTTTCTTCATCTTCCGATGGCTCCAACCATTTTCCACAATATGTTGAATGTTTGCTTGCGAGGTTTTGACGAGATATCCAATTTGGTCTCTGGATTGGAGAGCTATTTTTACAACTGGGCTCTAACATCGCATTAGTAAACAATTCCATGCGATCAATTATCATAGCCATGAGTGAAATGACGACTTACATGCCGGCTCGATATGCAACTGAAAAGCGATTTTTCTTCTGGCTGGTATTTTTTCATTGGAAGGATTCTAATGCTTTGCATCATTTGTTATCAAAGTGCTTCCTTAAAACACACTGATTGCACTTTGTGTTGGTTCAACCATCTGGATCTGGTTATTTTAGGCTTGGGTATGTTTGTTTTATTAATTTTCTTCATCAAAGACGACTCGCGAAAAATACGTAATTAATATCCTTTATAGTTCTCCTACAGTATTGCTTGATTTCTTCGTTTATAGTGTTAAATCCTTTACGAACATAAAAGGTATTTCTGTTTGTGTGATCAAAAGCAATGAAAGGATACAATGCTTTTTTATACTTTTTTTCCGCAATATTTGCTTGGTTAACTCCTTCTTTATGCTAGACATCGTAGAGCAGCCATCAATAGTAACCCAAGCCCACGCAATTCTCGGATCCAGTTTTTCAAAATTGTTCGTGATCAAAATCGTCAATGGCTTTCGCAATGGTTGTTTGCGTCAAGCGCTTTCAGTTCATACAAATCCTCAATAGAATCACTCTTGACTTTCAATCGGACATCATTATTATAGATAATAGCGCATACCCTATGTTGATAATTGTTCCTTTCCAGAAAATATTTCAGCCTCACATATCACTGCTAGTAATCTATACGCACACGCTTCCTTTACCTTATTTAACGATGCTTTCCTTTATAGTAGTATCCACATATAGAAATAATTATCTCATTCTGAATTCTGAACTGTATTGGTATGTGATAGGCATTTTTCTTCTACTTTCAAATATGAAAATTTTTCAATGACTGAAATCTCCGGCTTTATCTATGTTGAGAAAATATCTTTTTTATTTCCTTTCTATGATTGTTTTAGATATGCGGTTAATTTTGGATGTGCTCTACCTCCGGGCACGTCTTTTAGGAAGACAATTCTTGCACATTCTCAACAGCGATAGTTTTAATGCTTTGACTTCTGTTTTTTGTATTTGTCCTCTTACACCAACCGATGAAAGAACGTCTTTATATTTAGTTCACAAGGTCTTATTATTAAAGAAGTCTATAAGACCTCCCTGACCGTGAACTTATTTTTGGTTGGATATATATATATATATTACTTGCAAAAATGCCCCTTTGGCGCCTTCGCTGTAGTGTATGTCAGACCAAGTTTGTGATATTTATGTTTTTCAACCATTCATAATTGGAATTCCTCTTTAAAGTTTTGTTTAGCATTTTAAGAAAAATTTATAGGTCTGTTAAGTGGAATCCAACACCCTTTCCGATAAATTAGATGTGTGTCACCTCTTTCGAAATCTTATAGATGAATGTCTCAAACGTATCTACCAATGTAATTTTCGTGACTGTCATCTACTGTAACGCTAGCTCCAAAATCTGGACACATATCTTGAATCGTCGGTCTTGGTGCTGGGCCTTGGTGTGGGTTCTAATCATCATGCGAAATTATGCCTATGCGTACTTGAGTAGGAGGGGATTTGCCTTTGTGTGTTAATCTCTAGTTTTGATCTTATTGGTACTTCTTCGTTTTCACCGCTCCACCATTTCTATTTTTTATCTGGGAGTTTCTCGTACTATTTTCAATAAATTTTACGGCATAACGATATACTTGTATATCTTATACTATCTTACAACATTTATATACATGGTCTATTTATCCTAAATGGTAAACTACATATTATAATATATATATAAATGTATATATATGTTTATTACTTTTTTCAAAAGAATCAATTAATATATGACTCTATACAACATTTTATGAGTATAAGTATACTATTACAGCTCTTTCTACTATTTACTATATTTCATATTATATACTATATTATATTTATATTATATTATAAGCATATAATAATATATATTATATATATATTATATATATACACATCTATATATATTAGATATATATCGGTTCCATGTCTTATTGTAAAATCTCCGTCATGCCAATATGGTTCTAGTACGCTAATAATTAACTTAACATTCAATAGATGCTAACAGAAAAAAGTTAATAAGAATAGCATCGTAAACTATCATTGAAAAGAGAATAATTCCAGTATTTATTAATATTGAAAAATTAGATTTTTTTTTGAAATCGAAAGCTAACCTCATATGGAAAAGAAGATCAGGTGTTACAAAATTTTCCTACTTTTAAGAAGTACATACAAAAAAAATTTTTCTTGTTCATCTTTGACTATCATTAAAAATCTACGTACGCTCACAGATCTACGTAATCTTATCCCATTTATTCTAGTAAGAGAGAGAGAGTTGAACGAAGTTGTTTACCACTAAGGCAAATAAATGGTATTGAATTATGAGAGGCGTTCACGTAGTGATAATTTACAAATGTACTTTTAACCTTAAGCTATTCTTAATAAAAGAATGAGAACTCCGCTTTTCTGAAGGGAAGTTCATAAATGATATTTGTCTCGTTGCTTACGCCTCTTTTAATAATTTAATCACTCCCTTCTTAAAAATGGACATTAAATTCGGGAATTATTCAGCCGATTTTGTATCTCTATAAACACCAAAACTATTGCTTTTATTTGACCCTCTAAAATCGTTTTTTCCGCTGTTTTTTTCTCTGTGTCTGTAGTCATTCTTTCAACAATTTCAATTTTTTCAAAAATCCTTATTTTTTTTTTACATTTTTCGAACAACTGCTCATCTACCAACTACTTTCTTCAGAAATTGTATACTTTCAAACTTGGAAATATAAGCAAAATATAGATGGGTCCATTACAAATTATCATAAAGGTCCACATATAATTTTTTCGATTTTTTGAGTTTTAAGTATGTAGCGGTGCGAGCGTGTGAAGTCTTTCAATATCCTTCCACTTAACCACCACTCTGTTCTTCTTTGATTTCTCACACACTCTCTATTTTTTTTTGTTCCTGTATGGTTTATCGTATCTTTTGAGTCAAATGCAATCAAAATTTGGCAGCAGTTAGGTGGCAACACTTACGCCGATTAAATCAGATATTTCTTTGTATATAAATTTAATTTTATTATATTCCTTGGGAACAAATTTTCAATTCAAAAAATTTGGCGGGAAATTAAATAAAGAAAAGTATTTTAATTCCTTGATTAAGTGGATTAAACTACCTTTTTACATGAAAGGTTTGAATTCTCGTCCCGACTAATAAAAATTTTTTGATAATTTGGATAACTTAGATCACTGTATAAACGTAGAAAAAAAAAAATCATTCAATATCTTTATAGGCGTATTACGATTGAGAATTTTTTGAAAAAGTGATAATATTTACATATATATTAATATTTTTTTTCAACTTAATCCGTCCAAGAATATCAAAATTAATTCAGGAATTCTCTACTAGTAGCTTCGAGATACACCTTTTTTTATCTAGAAATTTTGTACTTGTAAGGTATGAAAAAGAGTTTTTAATAAATTTCCCAAATTGCTAATTTTGTAAAATTAATTCCTCGTAAACCATTTTCATTCCACACATATAAAACTCTATATCCATTAGAAATTATCTAAGTACCAGAAATGGGCCTCTCCACTCACGACTATATTTGATGTCCCTGAAAGAAATTCTGTCCCACTTCGCCTGAGATGAAACTAAAAATTCGCAAATTTCATATTCCAAAAAGTCCAAAATAAAGTGGGTTTGAATATTGGACAACACTGTCACTTATTATAACTCACAAAACAAATCAAAAAAATTCTATTATGATTGACTTTTTGGTATTATGGTAATTTCGACCCTTCCAGCATATTTCAAGTTGGATAATATGTCAATTACGAGAAATTCACTCAGGAAGAGGAGTTTAAAAGCAAATGTTTAAAAAAACATGGGGTTTTGAAAAATTGAAAATTTTGATTTAACGATTATGATCTTACAGACACAGAATAAAAACACCTCAGAATACACATAGCTGTTTTTAGAGGCAAAAAAGCTTTACAGTTTTTCGGTGTTTATTAGGGTCATATAATCGGTCCTGATAATTCCGAATACTTATATGTTTCCATTTTTAGGAGGGGTGAAATTGGGTCGTTAAGCACCGAATGCCTCACAAATATGGATTTCTAATGGGTTTGCTCAGCTCTTCCTACGTTGTATAAATATCAACATTGATAAAAAAATCATTAAATAAAAAATAATTACACATATATATCGCAGTTTAATTTTTTATCAACTCAAATTCAAAATGAGCAAATAAATATCGTAGTGAGAAGACCTCGCATCTGGCAAAGAGACAATGTGAGAAAATGACTCTCGATTGCAATCTTGAAGCCTTTGCCATATACTCGTGTACATAATTTATTATATAATATAATATTTTATATATTATATATATATTATATATAATATTAATATATATATATATTATATTTATATATATTAATGGTGCATATAATAATAATTTAGTGATTCAAATTTGGTAGAAGTAAATAATCTTTTCTTACAAGTATATAAGTTTCAGCTTACTATTCTTAAAATATTATTATAACATTATCATATTCGTAAAAGGTACATAACGGCCACCGGAACGGGGACGTATGGCACAAAATAAATTGAAGGTAGAAAACGAGTTCAACACAATATATGGGTGGGTCAAGCTGCATGCTAGAAGGTAAACAGGTAGAAAGATATAGAATGATGTGCGGTAGGAATGTGTGGGCAAACGAGAGATCCTGAAAGTCAAACTGTTCTCTTAGATTTTAAAAAACAAAAAAAATTTTTTTTTAAATACGTTTTCTTTGAAGTTATATTATTCTAAGGGATATATTGAATTAGAAACTTTCGGGAATATGATAAGTTTAAAGATTTGCTTACTTAATGAAGACATTGTATAATATTATTATATATATATACATTCATATATATATAATAATAATTTTTATATATATATATTTATTATTTATTATATATATATATATATATTTATATACTATGTATATATATTATATTACGCGATTATATATATATATATATATATATACCTTATTTAACTTATTATATATACTCCTCGTATACCTTTTATACCTTATACTTCTTGCCCATGGCCCACACATTAATTGGTCAGGGACTCACACTGCTTCAGGAACGGCCGGCCGCCGCCACCGGGCGGTTCCACGGGTCGAGGATAGAGGATACAGAAGCAAAAGAACGGACGGGTGGGCGTCAGAGATTGAAGCTGGGATGTACATTCAGTATAGGAGTGCTCATATTGATACCTGAGAATATTGTACGGCATATCTGGGGCAAGTGGGGGTATGCGTGACGGTGCATGATCTTAGTATTATTAATCCTATGTTTATATTGTATGAAGTCTCGCTAGGTGAGTGACCCTTGATCTTGTGCACCGACTGAGGTCCATTTATGGCTTCGTTTAGACAGCTTATCTTTTTTTTGGGAGAGTTTTTTGGGGAGGGTTATAGGTATATTAATAAAGTATTATTTGGGCGGTTTTTGAATAATGGTTAAGTGTTTGTTTAGGTGGTGAATTGCAGATATGTATAATATATAGTACTCTAACAAAAGTTGTTGAAATTATATTTATATAGTGTTTTGTAATAAAATATTTGCAAAAATGGTTGAGGATGTTTATAGGAAGGGGGGATTTTAGTCTTTGTTTGAGGGGTTTATTCGAGAGAATTTTCTTCTTAATGCGTTGATCATGATATGGTTGGGTTTATCTTTAAAAATGTCTTTCTACGTTTCGAAGATATTCAAACTGTGTGGAAATGGAAATGAGGATGGAGGTTTCTATTTTTCGTTTTTGTTAAAATGTTGGATTGGGGTGGTTTTAGTGCAACTGTGATAATTTCTAAGGGCTGCGTTTTGGAAGATTTGTAGTTTATTTTGACAATTATGAAAATTTTTCTGAAATTAAAAACATTAGGGAAACCATGGCCTGGGGCGAAAGCGTAAGTTGTTAAGTTAGATTCTAAGGGATTCGCTTAGTCACAATCACGAACATGGAGTAGGGACTCTCCCAGTGTATGTATGTAGATAAGAGAGTTTTACTCACTTGTGTGTTAAGCTCTCTCACAGTTCTGTAATATTGTGTGTGTGAATGTGTGGCAAAAATTATGAAGATATACGAAGAGGCTGTTCGTTAAATTTGTGAGAATGTGTTTATATTTTTCTTGTTTATTGTATGTATAGACAGTTTTGGCAGATACTATGGAATTATTTTGTGCGGTCAAATATGGGTGAAATAAGGTGAAAAACGTCATGTGATGGTGATATTATAGAGTATCGTTACAATGATATATTGAAATTTCGAATATATTCCACATAAAATATTCTTTAGGTGGTTTTCTTAATTCTCGAAGATTTGATAGAGGATCAGTCCGATTGATTCATGGAGCAAAAGAGTTTGAATGGTACAGTGTCTGTGAAAGTGTGAGAATTGATGAGGCGAAACTATATAGATTGCACTCTTTCAAATAGAGTTAAATGGAGCTAAATATATTGAGAAATGGAGTTAAATGGAGCTAAATATATCGAGAAATAGTTAAATAAAGATAAATATATGGAGAAATAGTTAAATGAAGCTAAATATATGGAGAAATAGAGATAAAATGGAGCTAAATATACTAGAATTGAAAACTTTTAAAATTTAATAACTAAATTTATTATTTTTTAGATAACAGCCCCATAAAAGATGTGAGCAGTTCATCTTGTAACCAGATAGTAGACGAAGGTAACTGTCCAGTAGAGAATGAGTATCCTCAATTCGCATACATCAAACAACTTGGAAAATGTCAAGTCTTCATGTATACAGGTTGTGGAGGAAATACTAATAGGTTTGAAAATTTCATGAAAAAACGTCAATTTTTCAAATAAGAAATATTACTATATAATTCACTTTTCATTTAGCTTTTGAAATTGCGATTTTCAATGTGTGGTAGATACACAATTATTTTTGTGCTCAGTATGCAGAAAAAAGTACTCTGTGATATATAAAATGACAGTACTACAGAAGAGAAATCTTTTATACCATGTATTAGCGGAGAACGTCTCTAAACTCTACTATTTTCTCAATATGAATTGTTATTTTGAGAGTAATTAAGAGTACGTACTGTGTAAGAGTTCGTGAGAAAATTTGAGATTGTAATGTTGATATATATAAAGATTTATAAGAATAAAATGAAGTTAAAACTTTTTCGCTCTTAAAATAATATCCTCGTAGTGTTATAAACAGGGTTCACGAAAACTGAACTGAATAGTGTAGTGATAATTGGTGTGAAAAAATATATATATATTACTTAATATGATATATTGATTTTGATGCTTATTTAGCATCACGAGGAAAAAGCGATTTTTTTTACATTAAGTGTTTATATATATATTAAAAGCGGACTCACACTCAAATTGGCGTGTCGACTTAATATGTTTGTACTGTCGCACTATGTTTTCTAATGCCTGTGGTTATATGAGTTTGTGTAATTTTATCTTCCATATGAGATAGAAAGCATATCTATATTTATTGTGTTGTAAGCCAGTTAATGATTGTGTTTGTTGTGAAGTGCTCGCGAAAAGTATGGAATGTGAGGATTTGTAAGATACCTGCGGTTTCGCTTATAAATAACTTCCCGTGTGTTGGACAGTCTGGGAGTGGAATTTATAGATTGAGGGATGAAAATTTTAATTTAATATTTAATTTCTCTATTCATGTATAACTGAAGAATGATGAAAGATGAAGAAAAATGTTTTGGAAGAATTTTTAATTAAGTAGCTAAATATTGAAACTTAGCTATGTGGGTACTATGTGTACTTGATGGTTTTTTCTGATCGGTACTTTTTATCTAATTTGGCAGACATCTTGTTTGTTAGTAACCAGTTTTTGGTGAGCTTAAGTGAGTTTGCACTAGGATTTATTGAACGAGTAATGATCTCTGTGAATTAGTGAGGAATATTGCGTTATACCTCCCAGTGTTAGGTAATATATATTAAGTGTGCTTAGAGTATTGATATATGGATTGGTTTTCTTTGAGGCATTAGAAAATGAATGAGATTGGAATTTTTGTGATGTGTGGAATCTTTTAATGTTTACACTTATCTTAAATTCAAATGTAGATGTTTAGATGTAATTGGATTGGGTTGAGTGGTAGTGTAATATATATAGAAAGCATCTAATATTTGAAGTTTTATTTCTAATGAGTCTATGATTTTTTTGTTTTCCTAGTTATAACTTGTTTGGTTCCATTTAAAAAATGAGCTCGGTTTTCGAGTGTATTGCTGCTGTGTGAAAGATGCTACTAAGCCCGGATTAATGTTTGTTAAGTCGAAATGACTACGTTATTCTGATAATTAAGTTTCACGTTTATGCGGTGCCTTTTTGAGAAATGTGAGCGGAGTGAGTGTGGCATAAGTGTTATGGGTATAACGACGATGATGGTTGATTCCATGAGTATGGCCTAGGGGATATGAGTCTGAGTGAGTTTTCAGTGAGATACCGATTTGAGTTATAAACTTTTATTTATAAAAACTTGACCCAGGTTTTCTTATTGTCTTTGTGTGAGATGTTTTGTGGAGGTATTCAGAGAATTTTTAGTAGTGTTGGTGGTAATGAGGTTGGTTATTTGGGTGATTTGGTTGAATTTAGTTATTCTTAAAGTTTAATTTTGGTTTAAAGTATTTATTGGGGAATTATATGGATATATAAGAATTTAATCTAAGGGAGTTTTCTCTTTGTTTTAATGACATGTTTTGTGTGAGAGCTGGGCGATGATTAAGATGAGTGTCTTTAAATTTGATAATTGAAGAATTTAAGAAATATGTAAAATAATAGATGGTTTCTTGTGTACCCTTGCGGAGTGATTTATGTGTAATATGGAGTTAGTACTACTAAGATCAATTGTTTTTGGTTTTTTAGTGTGATATAAAATCATGGGTTTTTTCACAATACTAAATCGAAATATTTTGCGAAGTGATGGTAGAAGAGTTAAGAGAAAGGGAATTATGGTTTGTATGTACGATGTTATTAAATATTTGAGAAAATACTCGGTCTTGAGATTTAAGATCAGTTTCTCAACTTAGATGAACTTTAGTTTTCAAATTAATTAAATATTCATATATATATTGTGTACTGGATTCTGTTTGTGCTCTGCACAGTTTGCAAGTTTTCTAATGTACAACTATTGAAATGTATGAAATATGATTTCTTTTTTTAATATTACTCAAACTTTTAGGGAAATCAAGGATTCCCGGTTTGGTGAAAAGGAAGAAAAAATCCAAATAATTTTTAAGTTAATATTTACTCAAATTAATTTCAAATGTATATTATGTATGAAATTTTATGGTATTATAAGTAAAATAATTGATATTAACTTTTAATTTAGTATTGGTACATTTCAATTATTGTAATGTTGAAATAATTTAAATTTAATAATCAATTATCTCCATATATTATTAAATTATTTTAGAAATTATATAAATTCTAGAACATTTCAATTATTTAGCAAAACACCAAGTTAATATTATAAGTATAATTTCAATTCACAAAATGCTAAAAATAAATATTTTATGAGTTATTATTATATATAATTTTTATAATAATAAATTCTAATATATATATATCGAAATTTTTTTGAAATAAATAACTGAAAAAATATTTTTTTTATGAATATAAGAAATTTTAAAAAATTTTGAAATTAATAAATTCATAGTATCCTTTTACTTTGAAAGTTTTATATATTTTTAATTCAGATTCCCTATATATATTATATTTCATAATTCATTCGTTCAATAACTACAATTATTTTAATTTTTTTATTTCAAATAGCTGGAAATATATACTCATACTGTTTAATAAAAAAAATCTCATATATTATATTTATAAAAGTATACATTATATAATATTACCAAATTAAATTTATTAAATAGTAACAATGTTGAAATTAATTGGGGTGATCTGATCAATAAAACTATTATCACGTTATTAAATAAAATAAAAAACTTCGAAGAGTTAAGAAAAAATAAAGAGGGATATAAAATTACATATAGACTTCTTTTCTATGTATTAGATGTGAATTGAAATTATTGAAATTTAATTATATGAATAAGTACTATCACGTATAATAAATTAGGTTTAAGAAGTTATTAATATAAACTTTATATTTTTTTATTTATTTATTAATAAAACATGATAATATCTTTTGAATTGTTTCACTTTAAATAAGCTTACATTAACTTCTTATGATTTACATAATAAATAATCTAATAAATATTTTTATTAAATTTTATTATTTATGGCAAATTATTATATAATATATTTATGTATATATAAAATAATTCAATATATTGAAATTTAATATCTTTATATATTATAATAATATATATACTCATAGTAATATTCAATATTTAAGGACACCATAAAACTCATTAATTATAAAGAAGAAATTTTCTCAATGCCAATTGGCTGGTTGAAACACTAATTATTATTATATATATTAATCTATTTATAGTATATATTCATACATAATGCTAGAAATATATATTATACTATTATATTATATAACTTTATTATAAAAATACTTCAATATATATTTTATAGATTTATATATAGCCCGATTTGGGATCGACTGGAATAAATTTCTATAAAATGTTTGAAATTTTATACATGCTAGAGGTGTGAAGAAATAAACATAATCGTTTTCCCTTTGTGACCATAGATCAGTTTCTAATTTAGTTTTTCGAGATTTTCATATATGCTGTTTTTAATTGTACGAGCTTATAGTTTGCTCAGAGAATTAAGGATAATTTAAGTGTGTTATTATCAAGAGGATTAATACTGTCTTGGTTGTATTAACCCTAAATTTAACCGGATGTTATTCACAAACCTGATAGAATCATATACGATTTTTCGAAGAATTGTTCAGGAGTCTCTCACGTGATAAAAAAAACAATACTACTTCGAACAAATAGGAATGATAATTTTCAAATTACTCTCACCCTATAACTACCACACGGAGCGAGTTTCGTCACATTTTATATCACTCATCATAAAGCATCGACATTAGATAAATTCGACATTGCTCGGCTTTCTTTATGAGAATTGCAACGTCCATCGTTCCACTATGACAAATAATGGACATGCATGATGAATCTTGTGTTTGTGTTCTACACTCGCTGAGTGATCGCTCGTTTTTAGGGTTTATCAAGAATAAGTTACTCTCGTTTCACATTTGACCAAACTAAATTTGTTCAGGCCTACAATTGTTTATATATTTGATTTACTCCAGGTAAATTTTAATACTCTCCCTAACCAAATAAATAGCTTATAGTTAACAAAGGAAATACAGAATCGAAAAATATTACTTTTATAGAAATGTTCAAATCTCATCATGACGACGTATAGAGCTGTTTTAATGTTGGAAAATCTCTAATGGAGGAACGAGATATATGCGTAGCGTTATTACTCTGTGAGAGAGATGTTTTATAAAATTAGATCTCTCTTCCATTTACACTCACGGGTTTGTGCTCTATGGTTAACTGGTTAATTGAATGGAACTATATATTTATGATTATATACACACAGAAGCAATCTATTGATAAGGATGTAAGTAGTTACACAAGAATACTGTGTGTGAGAGAATCAGGAGAGTCCAAATTAAATATCTTTATCTGCATTTTCGAAATATGTGCATTTCTCATCACTAGTATCGACAGTGTTATCATGTTAATCTCTCAAAGATGACTGAATGAGATCTTCTCTCCTCAGTATAAAACTTAATTTTAAGTGATTTTTACATCACACATAACTTTTCAGAGAGTGCTAATAAAGATATGATGAGAGTGATTGCAAAAATATCGTACTATTTTATGAGTAATCATATAAATATCTCTTTCATGATCGTGAAGTGGGTTTGAATATTTTTAGAGCTGCACACAGAACTATCAGCTGATGAATTCTGATACTGGACAGCATATATAACTTTTTTCTTCCCTAACATAGCTACAAATTTAATAAACTACTAATGAAATATTTGGCTATATAAAAACAAATATTGAAAATTTTCATTAAAAAAGTTCAATTTAGTGACACTCACTTAAAATCTATTATACATAATATTCGGGATTTTTCATGCTTTTTATTTGAGAATTGCATTTTTCTAATGAATATCTACTATTAGAATATAATATAGTATCAAAGGTATAGCTGGGAAACATTTCCGGTACTGTAAAAAGAGACTAATATTTAAGATAATATACAAGATAGTCACTTAATTGTCAAAATTTATTGTGAAAATTTAGGGAAAAAATCATTAATACTATTTTAAGAGTTCTAAATTATTTGTAATTTATTAAATATTTTAAGATAAAAATATTTCATATTTTAATTTATATAGAAGTTAAATTTTTTTATATATAATATAATAACAGGTTTTCATACTATTAAATTGATAATAATATATTGGTTATATAATAACTAAAATAATATTAGATAATTATTCAATTAAAAAATCGTCAATTTAAGACAAACACCTAATACAATTAATAAATTTTACTTCATTTTTGTTCATTTTGAAATATATATACTATATTTGAACACTATTAATTTTATTTATCAATATTCTGAAATACCGTTCAAACTCATAATTGTAATGATAATTTGTAGACTGCCTTCTTCCGGCAAAACAACTGATAAAATTATTTAGGAAAAATAATTTTTCAGTACTTATTTAACAGAGATTACATATATAATTTGTAATGTAGAAAATTTAAGAAAATAAAGTTATTCGATTAAATTATTTGCATGCATGCTGCTGATGGTAACTACACTGTTTTTGCTCTCTTCTTCTTGGCTCCGGTTCCCGGTGTATTCCGGACTATACAAAATAGAGAGGCCTCTCTCTCCACACTTACAAAAGATCTCACATGAGAATTTTTTTATTATATCATTTATCACACATTATCAAATAATTTACCATAAAATTTTCTTTATACTCTCATCGAAATCAAATAATGACTCGTCAATTTAGACTTCTTTATAATACTCGTTCCACTTACATATATTATCAAGTCTCCCATATCTCTATTTTTCGCGAGCTTTTTTGGTAAAGAATTGTGCTGTGCTATTCTGATATATAAGAAAACAGACATTATTTTTCCTCAAATGCTTGAATAGCTACTCGTTATAAAACTCAATTTTGTATAAGAAATCTTTGCATCAGCTCATCTATATTCAGCAAATCAATCCGTATGCTAATATTTATAAATTTGTGAAAAATTCGTACTTTTTAAAAAGATTAATTTAAGAGTAATGTTTGAAAATTTAAGAAAAACCGATATTAATTTTAGAAGATATTTTATAAGTTTTTTTATTTGGTCATATAAAAGACTTTGGAGATATTTTGTTCGAATACCGTTCAAACATAAGACAAACTCACCACCTCTAAATTGTGAATGGGAAATAGGAATATAACAAAAATTGTTTGTGTGTTATTATATAAAAACAATATTGGAATGTCATTTAAAATTAAGTAATTTTAGACACGTTGTTAAAAACATATTATAGAAATTCTTCTTTCTGCTTTTGAAATTTGCATTTTCATATTGGAAAGCTATATCAGTCGTGTTAATTTTAAGTGACATCTCGGAGAATATCTCACACTAGATATGCTGATATATTGGCACTCGCTCAGAATTCTCATCGTGGTTGAGCTTGTCATTCTTTTTACATTAAATCATACCCTACATATATTATGTATTTATAATAGATATATTTATACAAATTAAATTATATCAAAATGTTAGATAATTTAGAGTAAATATAATAATATTACGATTTTTTATTATAATATGATATATATTACTTTAAATAAATTTTCATGTATATATATGTTGAAAATTTATGAGAAATTGTAATCTATTGAGAATATATTTTACTATTTTATCTTAAAAACTATATTATTATTTTTATTTTATAAATTATATTAAATAATAGAAATTATTGAATTTTCTATAATCAAACTATATGAAAATATTTTTATTAGGTATATTATAAAATTTATATAATATAATATAAAACAAATTATTTGATAGAGCTCACTATCCTTTTATACATTATAGGGAATAAGAATAACATAGATAACACGGAACATTAAATGACTCGACACTAAAACATATCGAGCTCTCAGAAATACATAATTTTGTAGTGTAATCATACATTGTGTTTTTTACACTATAAGACTCCTCTATATATAGTGAAAGGACGAGAATAAGAGTTGCTCATTTCATTAAGATTCAGAACAGAAATTGTCAATTTATTATTTTTATTGTTTATATTCATTGTTTAAGTTAATTTGAAAATCCCGTAAATAACTCAATTTTAAGATTAGATTAACCAAATAATTTCAAAATGTTGAAATTTTTATATCGGAAAAATCGTACTTTTTATATTTATGGAGTTCTAAATTTGTAATGTTAAAATTTTAAGAAAATATAAAGTCTCGTTTAATTTTAGAAGTTAAATTTTTTTATTAAAATTAACATGGTTTTTCACACTAATGAAATATTTGTTATTTGTTATTTATTTTTTTAAGGGGCTTATATATTCAAAAACAGGACATGAGTTAAGCTGAAGAGGATATGGTGGTATCACTATTTCAGAAACGCATCGTTTTAACCGCTCCTATTAAAGGGAGTCTTTAAAAGACAAATGAAACCCTAAGATTCTCTCCCTTTCCATCTTTTCTGTCTGTTTGATATTTGTCAAATCTTGTTCAAGGTTGAGTACTATCCATGAATATTAAAAAATATATATCTGTTTTTTCAAATGCTTTGTGAATTAATGGTCCTCACTCCCTTACTCTACACATACAATATGTTCACGATATGTTATAAAATACATACTCTCAATTGTGAAAAAATAGAGATATCGATGAATATACTATCGCGTGAAAAGTATTCTTGATACTATATATTCGTTTATATAAGGTCAATTGTTACTAAAAATCATTCCTTTTTTAAAGGACATAGTTCATATAATGTGAACAATTTAAGGAAAAGCCTAGTATATTTTAATGAGTTTATTAATATTTATTATAGATAAAAAATAGATTATAGCGTTAATATTTTTATTAATTATGTGTAAATTATATAATAAACATTTGTAATTTTCAATACTAATGAATATATAATTATTTATATTATTAAAATCATATAATATATATTGATTAAAATTTATATTCATAATTAAAAAATCGATTTGCAATTTTAAGATCTTATTTACTCTTAATAATTACTTAATTATTTTATAAAATTTTAACGTCAGTTATTCAGCATTAAATTGAAAATTGATCATAATTTCATATATGAAACTCATATTAATTTTTATTCAATATATTACTCGTATGAAATTTTTTTAATTTATGTATTCATTATTTTTTTTAAAAACTCAAAATTTTTAATAGTATAGCCTTTCTTTTTAACACGTACTATATTTTTTTTTCAAAATGTAAATTAGAGAATTTTATAGCAAAAACATATCGTACTTCTCTTAATCACTTTGCATCTAAATTGTAATGGTGAAAATTTATAAGAGAAATATGTTAACTATAGTGATGAGATTATTGTAGAAAAGTCTGTATAAGCTTTAATGGTTTATCATATAATCATGAGTTTTCACAAGCATTATGAAATATGATATAATGGGCTAGTTCAATACTCCGTTTGATAATAGCTATATATTTTCTTGATCCATAATAATACTAAATATATTGACCCAGAATTTGCATCTTATAAGAAAAACAGGTCTCCTTAAATTATTGTACACCCTAATAAAAAGTCACAATACTTAATTGAAAAATAATAATCTCGGCTTTATCCGTCGTATATGATATATATTATACTCGTGACATTTTCAGAGAAATACCATCATTATGTTATTTTATCAATATGTGTAAGCATCACAATCCCCGCACGTTAACAAATATCTTTGCACATTTTTAAGAATGTGACCAAATGGAATATATACTACTCAATGCTCTGGAAACTTGTTTCAGCGTAATACACACTAAAAACCACGCTACTATATAGTAACAGAGGTGTCTTCTCAAATATATCCAGACTTTCTCTCGTTAATCGATCGATAGACACCGTCGCTTTGGAATATTTCAGAGCACAACTATAGTGCATCACGTTGTGTTCACCTAATTTTTATAGCAAGTCTTATACGCTGTAGTTATAAAACAGGTTTATGAGCGACAACTAGAGTGAACATAAATTATTGGCATATGTAAAAAAAACAATAAATGTATTGAAACTGGGTTTCTTACAGGTATACTCTAAAAGAACTCTTCGCACTACACGAATCACTCTTTAAAATCTTACAAATAATTCCTTAATTAACTTATCAAAGTTAATGCGCTACGCTAGCACAAACCTCTGAAAACTTCAAGCCTTATGGATGATTCAATGATAGACATCCTCTCACCTGTGTTTTTTTCAACTCGCTTAATAATACCCTTTCTGAAAAAGTCCTCCATATTTAACGTATGTACCCTATAGAATTGATTTCAACACTAAATTACGTTCCATAAATTTCGAGGGGATTGAAAAAATTCGTGGACTCTTTAATCAAAAACCAAGTCAGTCTAGATGCTTACAAGTCCTACTCTGCTTTCTTCTTATTCTCTTACCTTCTCTAACCCTAGTTTTAATAGAAGTAAGTGCACACAATTTCAGATCCGACTATCATAAGGAGAATCGGACTCTCTGTTCGTAACTGTTACTCATGTATGAAAAGTATATAACCACTCTTTAATTAGAATAACTAGGATATTTTGTACACAACTATGCAACACCACATATCTCATTCTGTGTCATTATATAAAATAAACAATATATTATATAAAGAGTAATTTCGTAATTAAAAAAAGTTGCTTCACGAAATATATTTTCGACACCTCTTTAAAAAATACTCGACATTAATTAAATTTTACTTTTCTGCTTTTTGAAAGTGCATTGCAATTATCAACTCTTAACGTACATGTAAATATTTATGAGAAAGGATGCTCGGAGATTATACCGTTTAACGAACCTACCAATCTTTTATAAGATAATTTATACCAAAGTGAATTCAAACGTTTGCGAAATTTAGGCGTCAAAATTTCATATCTTATTTAAGAATTCTACTCGATCCCATAAATCGGACTCCAGCTGGTGAATTAATATATTGGCTCTCTTCATGACTACTCTCGAAAAGCTTGCCTCAATAGAATTACTACGATGAAATTAAGAAAAAGCGTTAATTTAAGTTAAAAATTTTTTATTAAAAACAGGTTTTCACAACTAATGAAATATTTGGTAAATAAAAACAATATATTTGAAAAAAACTATCAATATTAAAAACTGTCAATTTAAGACACTTTAAAACTATTAATAAATTTTCACTTTTCAGCTGTTTAATTCGGAATATACAGGTTCATTTCGATCACCTCTACTCAAACACTATTAGTGTGTGTTTAGTCTCCAAATGCTGTAAGGTAATAATTATTCCTCTCGACTCGATTTTCGTAAAATCCACTCACTTCATCTTGAAGCAATTTATCAAATAATTATTATAAAATTTGTAGAAAATTTTAGGTGAAAAAAATCGTTACATTTTTAATGAATGTTCTATTAATTTTGTAATTGTGATAAAATTTAAGAATAAAAGCGTATAATTTAGTGAAAGTGATTAAATTATTATTAAAACAGGATTTTTCAGTACGCTTAATGATAATTATTATTATGTTATATATATTAAAATATACAGATAATATATGAAAGAGGACTACGTTTAAAAAACGTGCAAATATTTATAACTAATATCTAACTTTATTAATATATATTCACTTTACTAGCTTTTGGATAAATATTTGCATTTCAATTGAAACACATTTATTTTTCAAATGCTTGAATGTACCGTTTAAAACTCAATTTTAAGATTACCAAAATTTAATTTCAAATATGTTGAAATTTTAAGTGAGTGAAAAATAATCTAGTATACTTATAAGTAAGTTCTAACATATTTACTAGTTATATCGTTTAATGTGAATAATTAAGAATAATAAAACTTAATATATTTTAGAAAATGTATATAATTATTATTTAT